>JAQBSW010007811.1:0-38217 GCA_029291075.1 Eudiplozoon nipponicum | reverse complement strand
TTTTCTCTTTTCTTACTGTTTTTTTATTTACCAATTAATCAAATTGTATATTTATTTATTCACACCTTATATAAATATATAAAATACATATAAATATGTATAAAAACATATATATATAAATATAAGCAACAGTGTGAGTTTATATATATATATATATATATATATATATATATATATATATATACCATCTTAAATAAATATATAATTTTAATGGTAATGTCTAAAATGATTAATGTCCGTATATATATATATATATATATATATATTATGTATATAGAATAAACCTATCAATCTACCGATAGGCCTATCTATATATCCGTCTATCTATCACATTTTGAGTTCCTCTTAAAAGGATACATGGTAGCTATTAACCATGAATATCTTCTCTAGGACTAACGTATTATTCATTTATTAAGATATTCCTACCTTACATAAATATATAAAATATAAGCAACAATGTAAGTCAAATGTGTCTTATCTAATGTCCTATCTACTAACCCTTGCTAAATCGGTATACCCTCTTCTGGAACATTTTTTATTGAGAAAAATATGTATATGGGAATTGATATTGTTACAGTTCATTCGCAATCAGTTTTCTATAGGCGAGGTTTTTTTCTTAGGTTCCCACTTAATTCAGGTTCCGCAGCCTCAAGTTTTCTGACCATAGAAAATGCTTCAATAAATATTGGGCACAATGATTTTTCTACCGATGCTACATTCATTACACCTTTTCCTGATTTTATTTCAATTGACTCTCTAATTAGTCTAGTTAATCTGTTGCGGTTGCATAACGCGATGCGTTTACATCCTTCCCAGTCTATTTCATGACCCGTTTCCTTCGAATGCCTAGCTAGGTCTGATCTTTGAATGTGTCCATATTTGCAGGCTGTCTTATGTTCACCTCTACGAACCTTTATAGGTCGCATGGTTTCGCCTATATACCTGAGATTACATTCTTTGCAAGGTATCGCATATACTCCTGATGTCTCGAGGGGTTCTACTCTTTCTTTTTGGTTAGGTAGTTTATTGCCTATAGTAAGCGATTGTCTTAAAACTGTTTTAATATTGTATTTAGCTGCTATTATTCTAATTTTCCTGCTCAATTTTGAATCAGGTAATACCATAATTTTGTGCTTATCCGGTTCCGTTTCCTTTTTTACTTTGTTTATTATATTATTATTAATCTATCTATTATACTTGACGGATAGCTATTTTGTTTGAATATTTCTTTTAATCTCCTCATTTCCTTATCTCTATTTTCTATATCCACTATTCTAAGACTTCTTAATATCATGGATTTAAGAATGCCTATTTTCATTCCATATGGGTTATTTGATAAGAAATTAAGAAGAAGTCCTGAATAAGTCCCTTTACTAAAAATATCTTTTTCCAATCTGGAACTATTCCGTTTTATTTTCCCATCCAAAAAGGGTAATTCATCATTTTTTTCAATGTAAACTTAAATTCACCTAAATGGTTGGCTAATTCGAGGAATTTATTTAACTCATTATCCCCATGATTCCAAATTATAAACATATCATCCAGGAATCTTACATACAAGTTTGGCTTAAGAGGAGATTTTAACAACAGATTTTTTTCAAAATAGTGCATAAAAATATTAGCAACCGGGACTGATAGTGGTTGTCCCATAGGGACACCTTTAACTTGTTTATAAAATTCATTTCTGAACTTAAAGTAGGTGGAGGACATACAAATATTTAAGATTTCCATAATACTACTTAACATCATTTTACTACCTTCTATTATCTCTGGGAACTCTGTTAAACAACGCTTCACACTTTCTAATGCTGCTTGTACCGGGACATTAGTATACATCGATACAACGTCCAGGCTAGCCATTCTATCATTATCATTCAAATTATATCTACTAATAATGTCAATAAAATGATATGTATTCTTTAAAGTATAATCTAAGAAATAAGTATATTTTCTAATTCTCTTGCATAGAAGTTTCGACAATCTATACGTTGGTGAGTTTTGGACATTAACTATTAATCTAAGTGGATTCCCCTGTTTATAAATCTTCACTAGACCATAAACACTCGGAGGGACTGTGTCACGTTGTATTGATGAATTCCCAAGGCCTGGTTCTAATTCCTTCGACTCAATCATTTTATTAATCATAGTCTTAACTTGTCCTTGTACGTTATCAGATGGATCTTTATCTATTTTATTTTAAACCTCTAAATTAATTAATTGTTCATACACTTTCAATTCATAATCTGACCCGTTCATATGTACCGTTGCACCACCTTTATCTGTCTTAAGGCATGTTACTTTATTGGATAATAATTCTGCTTTTAAGCGTTTTAGATCATAACTCTGCTTGCATCTCACCATTTTCTGCTCTTGTAACACGCGGCTCCGTGTTACAACCCAACGATATTTGATACAGTGCTATTTAAGGTCAAATAATCTAAATCTGTTCTTATACAATATTTCTCTTAACTGTGATTTTAGGAACAATCTCTGTTAGTTTCAAGCAGTTTTAATCGATATTTCTCAAACTGCAATTTTATTTGTAATTAATAGGGTTTTATAGAATAGACAGAACCGCGCACGATACGGATGAAACACGCGGTGGACTATTGTGTCTCAGTGAACTTATTTCGCTTAGTTGTAGAAGTTACGCATTGGAATTACTGTGTAAGACTATCCGAACTTCAGGGAACAATGGATTAATATAATAACCTGAGTTAAAACAGGATGTAACACTGAACTAAATATTTGTGAGTTTTTTTGTCATTGAAGTCTTTATACGGATTATACAGAACATTTTCTTTATAACATAAATCATTTTACTATGTTCAGATTATCATGTGTTTTCAATCATTTGACTATATTCATTCCAATCCAGACATTTGTGTAAGAATAATTTCTTGTGCGCAAAACATTTTTCTTTATAAACATAAATCATTTCAACTTTTGTCGTCTAGAAGACGGAAAATTTAGTTCAACTGTGAATAGTGTTTAAGACCTATTTTTGCATAAAAATCTATTTTGACAGCTGACTAACATATATTCAATTTGGACTAACTGTGAATTATATTTCTAGTTGCAACATTATATCTAATATACGTATGACCATATGTTTTTGCCTTCTCACATCAACCATCCGAAAAAGATCAGAGACTGATTAGGCGCACGGGTAGTAATAATAGCCACCATTGATATGTAGAATGGGTATAAAATACACGAACAACAAAGCAACCCGGAAAACAACCCCTACACTCTAACACCGATTTGGACACATCCAATTCAATCCTAGTCTTATCTTTGTCTGGGAGAAACTGGGCAAACTTAACTCTTTCTGTAATTATCTCATTCCTAGGTACGTAATCAATAGGGATCGCAGTATTAAGTCCAAGATTAAGAATTTGTTTTTGGTCTTCCTTGAGATCCATTCTCGATAAATTAAATAAACGTTTGGACATGATTTCTTCAATTCTCTTATTTCTCAAAAGGCAATTAATTCCTAATTTTGCTAGTTTTTTTATGCCTTTGTCTATTTTTTAAAATTTCATTATCCCTCGTTTTGTCTGTGAAATCTTCAATATGTTTGAAATCCAACATACGTAATCTCGCCAGTAATATGGACCTTATTTTTGTCTTCTCTCTAATCAGTTCAAATTTACGTTTGTTCAGTTTATTAATCGATATTTTTATTAAAAGTAAACAAAGCTCATGCTTAAGAGTATTTCCTACTTTATCTAAAACGAATGAATGTTTAAATCTAAAACATTTCGGTTTAACATTAAATTTTAAACATTTATTAGGGAACGAGGTATTTTCCACTTGCCTAACAATCTGCATCTTCTTCCGTTTGTACTGATTCATAAGTGTGACGACTGTTGCATCATATTTGATACTCAATTCTTTTTTGAATTTAATAATTTGCGGTGTGTCAGCTTGAAACTTTACAATGCCGCGTTTTGCGTACGCGGATAATAGCTGTACACGGGCAGTTACACAAAGATCCGATTTCTCACAATTTCCAATTTTGTTTTGTCTTTGATCGGGTTGACTTGTTCTTCGTTCAAATGGAAATGGGGTTCTATCACATCTTTGTTTACTGGCGACGTTTCGGTGCCTACTTTTCAGCACCATCCTCAGGCAACAGAGTACAACAATAGCAGATTTAAGCAAATGTGGATACCACGTTCCAAAACCATTCTATTGATATATATTTGACTCAACACTAGTTTTAATCATAGAATTTGTCTCAGTAACTAAACTCAGTATATATTACTATTTATAATTAGCAGACCAACCATTACCTCACCTATACATAATCTCATCTCGTATGCAGAATATTATAGGGGAGAGAGACAGTATCGAACCTTTTGTTATTTGTTATAACTGTATTGCTACTATGTCACGGTAATCAACATTAAAAAATGATAAAACTAAAACCTTGACTGTCATATACCGTATTTTATTTAAAGCTGGGAACTCTAATGTATACAATGGTGTATAAGGTATTGCGCACATAGCAACAAATTGGTTCAAATATGGAGCAGCAAGTTACGTAGATGGATGGAGAGTGAATGTCATAGAGATGCTTTGGTGAACGATTAAAGAGAGAAAGATAGAGATAGTATGGAAGAACTAACGTTTTTGAAAAAACTAATCGTAAGCACAATGCGAAGTTATTCAACTATTAGAAATAATTGCATAAGAATATTTGCTCATATGACTAAAATAATTCATTATATCTATATACATATATATCTAAATATAATATCGTAACACCTTTATATATATATATTTAGAAGAAGGACCATTGTTAATTGTTAAACATGCATATTTTCTATTCTTATTATATATTTATTTATTACGTTAGTCACACCTTATATCAATATATAAAATACATGTCAATATGTATAAAAACATATGTATGAATATAAGCAACAGTGTGAGACCAACATCCCTAATCCTATATATAATATATATATATATATATATATATATATATATATATATATATATATATATATATATATACGTTTGCATAATTCTAATAAATTATTATTTTTCTCTTTTATTACTGTTTTTTATTATTATTTACCAATTAATCAAATTGTATATTTATTTATTCACACCTTATATAAATATATAAAATACATATAAATATGTATAAAAAATATATATGTATATAAATATAAGCAACAGTGTGAGTTAAATGTCTTATATATATATATATTTACCATCTTAAATAAATATATAATTTTAATGGTAATGTCTAAAATGATTAATGACCCTACATATATATATATATATATATATATATATATATATATATATATATATATATATATATACCGCGTGAGGCAAAATAGATCAGTGTAAAAATTTGGAGCCGCAGCGTGAGGATTTCGAGGTAAATTGCCACTGAAGTTGCCAAGTTTAAGTTGAAACCTAGGCAGGCTGAGTCCTCGTCAATGCGTTTGTATACGATCAAAGGAGCTAGAGTGTGGGCTCGACGTTGTGGTCATGATATTTGTAGAGTGGTCTTTGTGTAATTGATGAAGTTGAGATATGCATTGAAAGTGGCCTGTACCATGATATAAAGCTGACAACTACTTAGTGTTGCTACGCAAAAGCGTTAGCTCCAAATACCTGGTCATACCAAAATAAGCAGTGTGATGTCAGGTGTGAGAAAAGCATTATAATGTAAAAATATATACATTAAAATTAAAGGTAACTGCATAAAAAAGATGTACACGAACATTGCCTCAGAGATGGCATAATACCAAACTGTTCAAAAATGCTACACAATTGTTAGCTAAAAACAGCTGTTTATGCCACGCGAGATAAATGCGAAAAATAACGTTAAGTTAAAAATTTTGATACGTAGTACAACGGAAAGTTAATGTTAAAAATATCAATTACGCGTTATGCAAAGCAAGCTATTGAGATTGTGGGCAGATGCAGCCTGAGACGTGTGTAGGACGTTGAATGCTCGCAGAATCAGGCGGTTTGATAAACGATTTCAACCTGTCTATACTTACTGACGTCGGTGTGGCGCCCTGCATAATAAAGAAGTATTTGGGTTATCTGAAAAATCGTGTAAGGACCGCGATAATTTGGTTGTAGTGGTGCAACAGCAGCGTCGTTGCGAACGAGTACTCTCTTGCAGTTGTGGAGCTGCGTGTGAACGAAGACTGGACGAGGCGTATGTCTCGGCTGCTGTTCAGACATGTTACCGAAATGAAGTCGAAGGCGGGTAGCTTCGTCTGGTGGGTCATCCTGTGCGGGTAGTAGACGTGGGAGCTGACTAGGCAGGCATAGATCCTTGCCATAGAAGAGTTGTGACGCAGACGTTTTAATGGATTCACAAATTGGGGAACGCACGGCAAGCAGAAGTAAAGGTAGTGCATCGACCCAGTTGCCATTATTGGGCGAGGATGTTAAAACAGCTTTGAGTCCCCTATGCATTCTCTCTACCTAACCGATAGCTTGTGGATGGTAGGCAGTTGTCTAGCCTAAGGTGCATGCCATACCGCGAGGTGGTTTTGAAACGATCCGATGAGAAACAAGTGCTTCTGTCAGTGATGACCTTATTGAGAGCACCATAATTGAATATCCATGCAGAGATAAAACCGTTAGTTTCTTCGTTTGAAGAAATGGTGCCAAGAAGTAATTCCGCAGGCCACCGTGTCAATCTGTCAATCATAGTTAGATGGTAGCTGAAACCTTGAACTTTTGTCAGAGGAACTATGTCGATGTGGACGATCGCTAGGCGAGAAGTAGTTCGGAAATGTTGCAACTTAGAACGAGTGTGGTGTGTGATCTTGTTTTTTGGCAAATGGCATACTCTGAGACCCGTCGTTTAGCGTTCTGCCTAAGTCTGTGAGCCCAGAAACGATCTGTGAGAAGACGGAGAGTTTCTTGGCTTCCTGTGTGAGAAATTGAGTGAATTGTGTCACAAACTTTTCTCAGAAGGCTGGTCGACAGAAATGGCTTATTGGGCTGCGTATCCGTGAAGTAAACGTTTAGTAAGCCTTCCCTTGCCGTGAAAGATGTCAAATTGCTATTCGCCTAGACGAGAAAGCTGTCTTTCCAATCTGGCAGGGTACTTGGCGATAGTTGAAGTTGCGTTTCGAAGTGCGCTAACTAATGGAGCATGATCTTTGAAAACGAAAAATCTACAACTGCCAATGATGCTGATAAAATGGCGCACTGCGTTGTGGATGGGGAGGAGTTCTCGACAAAACGTGTCGTACCTTGCTTCTATAAGTTTGATAGTACACGAGTAGAAACTGATAGGCTCGTGTTAGAGACTCGTAGCTCTGACTTGTTAAGATCGAAAAGCAGCTTTTATTTTTAGAGTGCTGCTGATATCTCTGCTGAATGATGCATTGGGTTTGGCTGAATTACCTGTAACTCCAAACGCTCGGAGGCAAGTGTCCAAAAACTTTGCTCAAGTCCGTTAGAGTGGTCGATGATTTTTTGATTGGCAAGATCAACAATGAGCCGAAATTTCAAAAGGACATCAAGGCCTATTATATTGTGTGAGACCTTGCCAATGATGAAATTGTGAGAAAATTCACGCCGTAACCCTATATTGAATGTGCGATACCGGCAGCCCTAAGTAGGTATGGGCTCGCCTGTAGACGTTGCGAGCAGAACGCCTAGCGACATCTCGGCCATTTAATCACACTTGAGAACTGAGACTGTCATAATCTGGAAAAGAGGGAAAGCGGAGTCTACGCGCATGAGGAATAGTTCACTATCTCCCTCCCAAACAGGTTCATCTATTTTTAAATTTGGACCTGACATTCTAACAATCTTACGGGACCTTAAAAGCATAAATTCAAAAGCAAGATGCAAATGTATAAACATACTTTAAACGAAACGCTTACACACTAACTCACAATTTCGTACGTAGATACTAACAGCTTCCAAAATTGAAATCTCCCGCAGTTGAATCTGTCGAGCACTTACGCTGCAGTTTTGAGCGTAGTAGAATTGGATAGAAAATATAGCCAAAAAATTCCCCGGTAGAGAACACCTTTAGAGAGAACATATATACCCAACAAAATGCCCAGAAGACCACGACTATAGAGACAACATATATACCTAATAAAATTCCCAGAAGACCACGACTTTAGAGAGAATATATATACCTAACGAAATTCCCAGAAGACCTGGACCAGAGTATAATAAAAACGTATACGCCAATGTTAATCTATTTTTATCCCAAATAAATGAAAAGAACATTTAAATACAGCTTGTTGCGCAGAACTTATATATATGCAAGTATGTATTAGGTGTTGCGAAAGTAATAACAAATTAGTTCAGTTGTGACCAGAAGGATAAACCAAAGGCAGAATGAACGGAAAGTATAATCTCATGCACATTCCTTTCGTGCTTACTGGCAACTCATCAGTAGGAGCCGGTAGTACGCCCTTTAACCACTATATATTTTAGTCAAGAATTCAACATATAACAGTTAAATACTGTTTATTACAGAGAACTAATATATATGCAGGTATGTATTAGGTGTATCGAACCTAGCTACAAAATAATACTTTCGTGACCAGAAGGATAAAACGAAGACAGCATGGAAAGAAAATTTAATCTCATCCACATTTGTATCGTGTTTACAGGCGGCTCATCATTAGGAGCCGGAATTTCGACCTTTAACGACTTTATAATTTGGTGAGGATTGTAGGATAAGAGTACGGTACAATCTCCTAGACGAATGTGTAAACCTGCAGTAGTCAAGTTAACATCATATAAAGTCTCGACAATTCGCCTTTAACGCTAACTCACTCACTTCAACGCTAACACAATCGCTATTGTGTTAATAACCGATAACAAAATTATAGAACGGAAAAGGTACATAATACTAACATTATGGTTTAGGAGTTGGTACGTGGTACCAAAATGATGGATATCAATGTATGCTATAGTTCACCGAAATTGAAATTTACAACTTCTTCTGAACTTCTCTTATTCCAATAAATCCATAAACTTTGGCCTTAATCGATAACAGTTGTAATATTTCACGGTAAGCAAGACAAAATTCAGTGCGATATTGCGGAGAAGTAATATATATTAATGAATGTATTAGGTGTTGCGAAACTTGTAACAAATTAGTTCTTTTGTGAGCGAAATGGTAAACCAAAGAGAACATGAATGTGAGTATAATCCCATGCAAATTCGTTTCGGGATAATTGGCGGCTCATCAGCAGGAGCTGGTGTTACATCCTTTAATCTCTATATATTTGATTGGTAATGTGGGATAATTGAACGGTACAAACTCCTAGACGAATATGTAAACCTGCAGTAGTGAAGCAAACATCATTGAAAGTCTCGACAATGCGACTTCAACGCTAATTCTCTCTATATAATATATATATATATATATATATATATATATATATATATATATATATATATACGAGTCTGTAATGATACTGACACTATGCCTTTTGTTTTAGTAACCGATACCAACGTTATTGTACGGCAAATTTACTTGATACTAAGGCTATGTTATCCGAGATTGTGCATTGTAACAAAATGATGTATATCAATGTATGCTCTAATTCAACGAAATTGAGGATTAGACCTATGTCTGATCAACTATTGCTCCAGTAAACCCATATACTTCGGCCTTGATCGGTGTCAGTTATCATATTTTGTTCTATGCGTGGAATCTTTCAATTCGACATATAACTGTTAAATACTGTTTTTTTGCGGAGAACTAATACATTTGCATTAGGTGTTTTGAAACTTGTAACAAATTAGTTCACTTGTGCCCAGAAGGATAAACCAAAGACAGCATAAACGGAAATTATAATCTCATGCACATTCGTTTCGTGTTTACTGGCGATTCATCAGTAGGAGCAGGCATTACGCACTGTAACCACAATACATTTGGGTAAGTAATTGAGAATTACAACTATTTATGAACAAGTGTTTCTCCACTATATCCAATAAATCATTCAGGTCACAAGTGAACTAGTTATTTACTTGGTTTGCAATACCTAATACATTCTTGCATATATATTCGTTCTCCGCAACAGACAGTGGTTAACTATTGTGACATTAATCGAAAACAAAATTATGATGACGAATATGTACATTGTACCAACTAAATTTTGATTTCAGTGTGTACTAAGCTTCACAATATTTGCGACTAACGATTTCTAAAAAGGTTAACCCAGTGAATTTATACATTCTACATTTGATCGTTTTCTGTTATCAATTAAAGAGTAATCATAACAAAATTCAAAATATTATATGACCGTCTGAAACTTCTGGGGCGATAACAAATATATATGCAATTGTGCATTATGTGATGCAGATGTCATATAAAGTAGTTCACGTAAGACCAGAAGGATAAACCAAAGTCTGCATTTACAGAAATTATAATCTCCTTCACATTCGTTTCACGTTTAATGGCGACTCATCGATAGCAGACCTTACTACGCCCCCTATCTACTTTATGTTTTAGTGGAGAAAATATCGTCATATTTTATTTCTTTCATGAATGAAGAATATACTGGGTAAAATATCATATTATCGGCTACTACTGACGAGCAAATTGTAGGCCCGAAATGGTTGTGTTCGAGATTATACTATCAGATCGCGCTGTTCTGATTTTATTCATAAGGGCATTTTTAACTAATTTTGCTAGGTGCGGAAAACTAATTTTGCGTATATTTTATATCGCCGCTGCAAACAGTATCTAATATTACTAGGTATCATTGGATTTTTTCATGATTACGCCGATATCACAAAAATGATCTCGATTGGCGCCAAAGTGGATATATTTTCTCAAGAAATACTAGTTTAATAAAGATTGAAATTATTAATTTTGGTAAACTTTTGTAGACATTGGAAAACATGCTGTTTTTATCATCTACCTTTTCGGTACCATAATTTTGTCACCGGTTTCTTACACAATACCTTTCTTGATACTATCATTTTCAGATTAGGTATATATAATACAAACAGTGATTTGACTTTTTCGGAGATTATATAATATTAGCTTTACAACGTCAAGTGTATACATTCGAATAGGTGATTGATTCGGCTTATTTCCAACATTCCTCAACAAAATATATCCTGAAAAGTGCACAGCATATTTATAATTAGGAAGAAAGAACACATTAATAACAAAGTGGATAAAGGCCATTTATTTCGTTATTACTAATCGTCGCTTATACAATCATACATATTTATACATTTTGGGTTTTCAATTGATTATGCTAGTCGTAACAAATCTGACTCGTTTTTACTTCTGTTTCTTGTTTTGTTTAGTTGGTAAGTGTGTATACTTTTTGGTTTGTGTGTATGCGTGTTTGCATGTAAAGGTCATTCTCGCGGTATTGCAAAGTGATGTCTGAGATCTGATCATAATTGTTTTGATGGCTTGAGAATAAACCATTTGTGCGACCATCTACACTGGGGAAAATATCACTCGAACATGTAACAGTGAAAAATGCGCACAAATGGTTAATTGTCAAGCCATCAAAACAGTAATGACCAGATCTCAGACATCACTTTGCAATACTGCGAGAATGACTTTTACATGCAAACACGCATACACACAAACACAAACGCATACACACTTACCAAATAGCCAAAACAAGAAACAGAAGTAAAAACGAATCAGATTTGTTACCACTAAATGTTACCCAAAAAGAATAAATATGTACGATTGTATAAGCGACGATTAGTATTCACGAAATAAATGGCCTTTACCTACTTTGTTATTAATGTGTTCTTTCTTCCTAATTTTATATATATATATATATATATATATATATATATATATATATATATATATATATATATATATATATATATGTGTGTGTGTGTGTGTAAGAACAAAACAACGTACTCCATGGAATAACATTTATTAATAAATCTTATTCCTACCAGTATCTGCAGCGATTGTTTTTGGATTCGTTAGTATATTCGTTCATCCAATATCACTGTACATTTGTCATAACCAATCTCCTTTTCTTTATGCTAGCCTTCGTTTTGCGCAATTTAGACCACTACCTCTGCGCAATTTAGACCACTCCTTTTGCGTAACGTCATTTGGTGTATCATCGCTTTCATTGTAATTAAGTCCCTCAGTGATGTATGTAGCGTATTTTGCGAAGCGTTGCCTATTTTTAAAGGCATGTCAGTTATGTTTTAGTTCCAGTCCAATTTAATTTCTTTTTGAATTATTTTCTGCACGTTTAAGCAGGGCTTCAGCTTATTAATTGCAATAGCTTCAAAAGCCAGTAGCATTTTCTCTGTTTTTGCCTTGTAGAGAACTGAAAAATTGTTATTAGTAACAGCAAGACCTGTGAGTAGTACATGCTCGCAAATTGCTGATTTTTGTGTAGGAGCTGCAACCCTCTTTAATAGTTTTTGAGGAAGATGCTGATTTATTTCACTTTCGAGCCTCTTTTTTGATCTGCCGATGTACTGAGCGTTGCAGGTGCATTGAAATTTGTATACAGACAAAGGTGTTGACGTCGTGGGCATCAGTTTCGTTGTGTTGAATACCAATCTCACCTGAATTGATCAAAACTGTGCTTTAGTCGCTCGAATAACTTTTCGTTTGAAAATTTCCGCTGGAAGATGACCTCCAAAGGAAACACTAAGTGTTACTAAGTTGTCTTCGATGAACCAGTCCCGATAGCCATTATTTCTCAAAGCTTATATATATATATATATATATATATATATATATATATATATATATATATATATATATATATATATATATGTGTGTGTGTGTGTGTGCATGTGTGTGCGTAAATCGATATATAAGTAACTATGTGATTTCCCCGGAACGCACACGATTCATTACAATCGTTCCCAAATAACGTCTTTGCAACTCTATCTAAATTGTTCTACTGACTGACTAATCTTGATTAAATCTATTGGTGAATCTCATATCTCGTATCTACGTTTCCTTTCATCTAAGAAATATTCATTAAATATAGGGTCTAATGATTTTTCTAACGTTCGTTCCTGATTTTATTTCAATTGAATACCAAATCGACTCGGGTGAGCTTTTTCGGCTACATTGAGCAGTCCATTTACAGCCATCCCATTTTATCTGATGAATTGTCTCCATTATGTGCCTGGCTAGATTTGATCTATGTATATGGCTAAAATTGCTTTCAGTTTTACAAGGTATCTTATAAACAGCTGATGTGCAGAGTGGTTCAATTTTTCGTGGCGTATTACCTATTCTAAGTGATTGTCCTAACACTCACCTTATGTTGTATTTCCTTGCTAATGACCATATTTTTTCCACTTAATCTAGAATCTGGTAGAAAAACAGTTCTGTGCTTATCTTTACTTTTCTAAATGCATTTCCTGTTTTTTCTTGAATTTTGTTTCAATTAAATCGTCATAGCTTCTCGTTTATGATCTCATCAGTTAATTTTTCCGGATAACCATTTACCTTGATCATTTCCTTCAATATCATCAGCTCTTTGCCCCTATATTTTAAATCATTTATATTAAGACATTTTAATATAATTGATTTTAGTATGCATATGCAGAGGCTCCTAACCTATTTGTGTCTGAGAACCCCATAGATGCCAGATCGTGTGCAGTCCTATAATTTACAATAGAATCTGATTAGCTTGTATTTTCATTCACATCTGCTAAATCCATACCTGTCATGTCTTGCGCTAACTTGCTAGCTGCCTCAAATTTAAGATGAACTTCCATGTCTATCGAATTTAATTATTAAATAGACACTTAAACTTAGGCAAATCGGGATGTGAAACCTTTCACGTTGCAAAACACCCGAAAAAATAATCTGGAAAGAAATAGACGCGAAAAACAGAATTATTAAATTACCTGCCCTTTTTAAATAAAATTCGTTACAATCAGCCATGGTGGTTTGGCTGTCGTTACACTCTTCCAGAACGAGTTGTGCATAATGGCGCCCCTCAAGTCGGCATCGCGCCCGGTACCGTTGACACAGATACTTCCGTATCATCTAGTATTGCCAAAAAGTTTTCTTGTTGTGAACTAGTAGAATAAGATTTTGCTATTTTATACAACGTGTCTTCTGAGTTCTGCATTATGTTATGTGCCTGTATGATGGGATTGCACACATCAGATTCGCCTATGGAACGGTGGTCATTCAACGCTTCTGTTAATTCAGTCGTATATTCTAACCAGATAAACTGAGGAATGCAACGATCCAACGTAACACAATCCTCAATGCCATTTATCTCTATAGAGACATTCTTGTCAGTCATCCTCTTGAACTTATATGGTCCTTTGTAAAATGGTGTCAGGCAATTCTTCCTTTTTTCATTACTTACATACAAATGCGAAGCCGATCTTAGATCAGAGGAGACATAGCCTTTGGTTTTTGCTTTTCTAGTCTTGGTCGGAGACAAACGACCCATCTTATCTCTATGTGCTCCTAAAGTTGAATAAACCTTATATCCCATTATATCTCGGAGTAAAGTTCACTGGTTAGGAAGAGGAAAAGAATCACCCTTCGTCACTGAGTTTAATAGACGAAAATTTCTACGAACCCTCCATTGACCCGGTTCAGGTTTGGAAGCTGAATCAAATGTGGCGCAATCTGCTTCCACCAAGTCTGATCTAATTATGCTTACCTCAGCACACGTATCGATGAGCAATTCTAATCCAGATAATTCAGCTTTAATAATTAATTTGTTGCTGGATAATCCGACAATGTTTTCCAGATCTCCGCTTAGTAAGAATCGGACTCTCTTGCCCTCTGTAACATGATCATAGATTTGGTCTAGCCAGGCACTCAATGGAAACATATCATTAGATAAACTGTGTCTGCTGTGACCGGATTGCAATTTGTACACTAAATAGATTAGCCATGTTGATTTAGGAAATGTTTGAAATAAAATTAGGAATGAACGTCATAAATGTGACATCTCTAGAGAAATCATTAGGTATTATAGTTACTAAAGCCTTCTCGAATGGGAGGAGACGTGTTTCAAGGAATGAGATTCAACAATACTTCCAATTAAGTGATTGAGATTTTGAATTGTAGATAGAAAACGGAAAAATTAAGATAAATTTTGAAAGAGATCATTTTGTTATAATTAGTGTGAATCGTATATATATGATGATTTACATATATCTTATATGGATTGTACACGTGTATGGACATATATAAATTTTCGATGGATGTATATGTCAATAATTAAATAAAATCTGGGGGACTTTACAGGGCTGCTTAAAAGATTATATTGTCCTGCAGATTATATGTGTTGCGTAAACGTGTATATATATATATATATATGAGTGGTTCTAAATATTCATATATTCATATATATTGATTATAATATATATAATATATAATGTCTGCAGAAGTGGATATGCACGGATATTTGTGTTAATATAAAATTTGCGTCTAAATAAAAATATATATGTAAAGAAGATATAATATATTCTCTAGATGAATAGAAGCTATATCAAATAACCTATTGTTTTTTATATGTTTATATATACTAAGACATAAAAAATGTATATTTGGATATTAACAAATCTGTTTTATCTGACATAATGTATCTATTGAGGAACTCATTTGCTTGCTTATAAGCTCTTCATATTATATATGGTATATATATATATATATATATATATATATATATATATATATATATGATATCCATGCCGTTTTAATTAACACAGTATTCTTATAATTAGGATAACAACTACTATAAATAACAAAGTGGATAAAGGCCATTTATTTCGTGAATACTAAACATCTCTTATACAATCATACATATTTATACATTTTGGGTTTTCAATTGATTATGCTATTGGTAACAAATCTGACTCGTTATTACTGTTGTTTCTTGTTTTGACTAGTTGGTGAGTGTGTATGCGTTTGTGTTTGTGTTGTGTATGCGTGTTTGTATGTAATGATCAACGCTCCACAACATAAACCAGCCAAGTTTCTCTGCAAACTACTTGAACCAATACGGAGCATCATAAACGCTAACACCATCAAGGACTCCTTCGAACTAGCAAATGAATTGAAGGGGAAGAACATCCTACAGAATAAAATGGTCTCGCTTGACGTCTCATCCTTATTTACAAACATACCACTGGATAAGACAACGGAGATCTTGTGTGACCTCATCAAAAATGAGTATTTTGACTTCTCTACAGACACCAATGACATCAAAGACCTCATATTAGCATGTACTAAAAACGTGCAATTTACATTCGAAGGGGTATACTACCGTCAGATCAATGGTGTAGCTATGGGAAGTTGCATCGCACCCCTCCTGGCAGATGTATACATCACCTGGAAAAAACGATCCTAAAAGGTATAATTGACCAGTGCACACTCTACAAAAGGTATGTAGATGATATCTTGTTGTTCATCTCAGAGGAAGCAGACCCTTCCGAAATCCTCAAACAAGCAAATGGAGTCGATCCAGACATCAAATTCACTCTCGAGGTAGAGAAAGACGACAGTTTCCCATTCCTTGACATCAAACTCACTCGAGAAGCAAACAGAGATTTGACACTGGCCATACATAGAAAATCTACTTTCACCGGACAATACATTCATTACAACAGTAGTGTGCCAAAATCCCACAAAAGAAACTTAGTAAACAACCTAGCAAACAGAATCAGGAAGATCTGCTCTGAACACAAGATTGAGGAAGAACTGGGCTACCTGAGGAAAATTTTGCTAATGAACAACTACCCAGAGCGGTTCATTGATGTCAACATCAGACCACGGCAGATTCGTACTAGAGAGGATACCGGCAAGCAGGTTTTCCTGAACTTACCATTTAGAGGCGACATACCAGCCTCAATAATTTCACGGCGGCTGAATAGAATAACTAAGGACAACTTTCCCAGTGTTAAAGTTAATATGACATTCAGTACACAGAGAATCATGAGGTTGGATGCCAAAGATCAATTGCCAATTCTCTCCAAATCATTCATAGTCTACAAATTCTCATGTATGTGCGGTAGCACATATATCGGACGTACGAAGAAGCAATTGATAAGCAGAATCCAGCAACATTTGCCACAGAAATTGATTAACAAACGCTTGCCACCGTCAGGAAAATCAGCTATTTCCGATCATATATTGGCAACGGGGCACCCTGTCAATTCGACCAATTTCACAATTTTACATAAAGCAAAATCCGAAAAATTATTATTTATCTACGAAGCACTTTACATAAAACAACAAGCACCTGACCTTAATATTCAAAAGTTTCATCAACATGATATCCTTATCGACTGGCCAAGAATAACAAAATTCAACAACAATCTACTAGTATCCAGCCAAGATCCATTAGGCCCTCTACTAGAATCAACAAACGTACAATCGGATTGGCAACAATGTGAAGTGGAAATAACGGAGGCGGATACGATGACAGAAGTCTCCAAACAATGTGAGCGTTTAACATTGCAATCGAAATTAGCGTTGTTACCAAGCGAAAATAGCAATCTTGCGCAGCGGGGTGAAACGATCAACTATACTGGGAAGAAATAGGACTTGTACATGTAACAGTGAAAAATGTGCACAAATGGCTAACTCTCAAGATACCAAAACAATAATGACAAGATCTCAGACATCACTTCGCAATACTGCGAGAATGACCTTTACATACAAACACGCATACACAACACAAACACAAACGCATACACACTCACCAACTAGTCAAAACAAGAAACAACAGTAATAACGAGTCAGATTTGTTACCAATAGCATAATCAATTGAAAACCCAAAATGTATAAATATGTATGATTGTATAAGAGATGTTTAGTATTCACGAAATAAATGGCCTTTATCCACTTTGTTATTTATGTGTTGTTTTCCTAATTATAAGAATATATATATATATATATATATATATATATATATATATATAATGCATATAAGACTTAGAATTTCAACAAAAAAATGACCATGCGCCCATTCAGTGCTTGCATTACTCCGAGATACTACTTAGGGATTGCTCAATAAATACGGAGCCCTTATATAGATGACAGATGGTGTTCTGAATCTTCTTAATGCTTTGTTTGTATCATCAATAGATATGCATAACTAAATCCTTTCCAAGTTTGTCAAGAAATTCAACATTTGAACAAAACTCAGGTCAGCAAAAGTTTAAGATGAAGTCCATTTCTTGCCACACCCCTACTTCATGTCATTAAAAGGCTCATGATATAGATCTTACAGCCAAACTATATCTTGTAAACTTTTCTTAAATCAAATTATCATTACTATATACTTTTCCAGCAACTAGTATTCTTCTATCTTTAAATTGTTTTTATTTCGTAATATCTAGTTTGTTATCAAAATTCATTCAAATTTTTGTTACTAATTTTGCCAATGACATCCTTTTAATATTTTCAAAAATATTTCTCTGGCGTTTTTTTAAGTGGCCTCGATACAACTTCACAATTCTCGCCAATTGATACAGGAGCTTCGCGCGTATGAGACACTTTTGACGCGGCCAATTGTGGCCGCCTCTTTACGCAATGAACTAGAAACGTTTCTCGGCTATCTTGAGGCATCAATTAAAGAGGTACGATCGAATTTTTGTTAGTTATATTTGTTAAAAAACTGTCAACATTACACCCCAGATAATCTAAAATTAAAGCATTTGGTAGTCCGTTGAATTTGAAGTCAATGGAACAACACCACGACAGATTGGAAGAATTAAACAATCATTGGTTGCGCGGACAGTGATTACACTTATTATAGTCAAGGTTGCAATCTTGATATAAGCACCAGACCCATTAATTACTTACACATGTCAGTATAAACTAAAAATTGTATATTACTTACATATACAATTGTTAGTTTATACTGACATATGCAAGTAATTAATGGGTCTGGTGCTTATATCATGATCGCAACCTTGATTATAATATGAATGGTTGAATATTCTCGAACAATGCTAATTCCATAAAAGCTTAGGGTTTTAAAATGGATGAATTAGTTAGTCAAACATAAAGAGATGTTTTGATAATTTTTTAATAAAATCTATTTATAAAGAGACCATTTCTTTTTAAATACACGTATTTAGCATTTTCATAACTCGTACTCCATATGTGAGGGATTTTGAAATTCTAATTTATGAAGTAATGGACAACAAATTCGTATGGCAAAACTAATACAAATACCTTTTCCAGAAACAACTATAACTAAACTGAAGTCTGTGTGTGTCTTACAAAAAATATGGTTTGGTGAACTTTGTGATTACGTAAATGTATGTTTGCCTGCTTATCCACGTATGTTTACTTATGTTTACACTGCAATACGAGCTTCTATTTAAATCAGTCAAGATTTTGTCTTTAATTGATAAGCATTTTTATTAGGCTATCTAGCTCACCCTCCAAGGTTTTCTATTAATTTTGCAACAAATATACCCAGTTTTCAATCAAGAAGAGTATTTGTAAAAATGTAAGTCATCTTACCTGTTTCGTTTTATGAATTTGTGAAAAGTTGATAGACTTTTGTTGAGGAAAAAATATTTCGATTGCTTTCTTATACAAACATTTTGAAAGAAAGATTCTGAGCAAGAATCACGTGAATTTTTTGGATTTGAAACATTCACTTACGGTGGTTTCGTTTGAAAAAGAAAAATATTTCACATAACCACGCTATTATTTATAAAGAAATACCTGTATATATAGCACGCCCCCTATATTTACATTTTACGTAGGCCTTTCTTAGGGACATGTCTATTTCTACATTTCCAGAACAATATATTTAGCGTACCATTTAAATTTATGAGGGCTCATTCGTGCAATTTTTCTACCGTTATCTTTAATCCACGTACACGAACTGACAAAATTGTTGATATGCAGATTTGTATTTTTTAACTGCAATAATTGTGCATATTTATATACAAATTAGTTCATGAACACTGTACAGTATTAATTTTTGAATTTTTCATTAGTCGAACATTAATCAAGTTGTTAACAGTGTAAATTTAATTGTATTTTGATGTAGTGTACGGATATTTGAATGAAGCCTTGTCTTCTAATTTGATCAGAATAATAATCGAGATATCAGAATATTTCCAGTATTCGAATCGCGTACAGAGGCTGTTTTCGGCTACAAATATTTCTGTAATTAGAAGCGAACAGAGAAGCAGTATTCAGCTACACATATTTATATAATTTCGAACTTAGCAACTTTTGTCTTGTAGCAATGTATATTGTGAAATGCTTGTTGATTAAAGAATAAGGTTTTTTATGTAGCAGAATTATTCCACATTTTTAAATAAGCAACTTTGTATTTCCATTCAGTACCTGATACTTTTTGTGGGAAATCCCGAAAGCAAATGGGATTAAGGTGGAATAAGTGCGTAAATTATACACAAAAAATCCGAAGACTATACAAAATTTATAAAGAGGCACGTATATGCACACTAAACACAGTAAAAGTCTATAGTTATCTGACGTACGACTTTATTTTGTTTAATTCGTTGTAAATAAGGGATTTAGCAAGTAAATGCTACCAAGACAAGCAGCTTGTTTTCAACTCTTTCTTTGAAGAACAATTAAAAGTCCGCTTGATTTGGATTATAAATTTATAAACAGAGTGTTCTTCTATTGCACAGAAATTCTTCTTCTTACCAATTGAACATTTCTAAAAGGCCGATTCACGTTTGTCTTTTAATGCAGTCAATTAAACGAATATATGTATTGTGGAGGCAATTATTTACATAATTCCGTTTTCTAAGAAAAATTAACGGAAGAAATTCTTATTTTAATTGAAAATAAACTGCACAAATACTTTTGTATGTTCCTTTAAATTTGCGATTAAAGAAAACTGTTCGTTGGCATACATTATCTGAATATAATCCAGCTTGTTCCCCTGTGCTTTCGTAAATAACATTACATTACATTTTGGTTGCTACACTACACAATGCAGTTCGGAATTTTTATTACAAATATGCAAATTTATACATTTTTTGCGTAATAAAGATGTATAGATATTTAACTTTTATTAACTTAATCCTATAATTGTCACAAAAATTTGACTTTTCCTATTGCTCGCGGCTAGAACATGAATGAATTGATCAAACAACCGGCTCAGAATATTTTTTCTAGTTCTGCATGTTTTTTTAATTCTTTATTTTTTAAAGTGTAATTTTATTATTTTTCACGACTGCAATGCATGCTGTTTTAAATCTCTGGTCAAAATATGCAAAAAATTATCCGCACTATCAATGCATAGTTGACTCAAATATTGTTATAATCAGCTTAGGTATAAGAGGTAGAATCGTATTTTTGTTTCGAATTGTGCGATTATAAATAAATGAATAACTTCATAGTATTTTTTCATGTGCAAAAAGAAAAAATAAATTTGATCAGAAACAAGAAACGTTTCTTTCTCAAGTATCTAAAAATGAACATCTCTTTATATATATATATATATATATATATATATATATATATATATATAAATTGAAAGGCAAAACAAAATAGAAAAATTGTAATGTGGAGAGAGTATAAAATTAAGGCACAGCCAATCAATTGCGTGCATCATCTACAGTTTATGCTCAATGTCCAAACATGCTTCTTAAATAAATATATAAATAATATTATTTCGGCTTGAAGGCTGGCACCAACTGTAATTGAATCGTATTGTTAGCACGAAGAAAATGTCTCTTTAGGATTTTGACTTCGTTTTAAATCAAAAATGACTTCCTGAAACTAAGCAAACTTTCTTGTTTCTGCTTACACCCTGCCTAACCTAGAAGGTGAAGTGTATTATCAATTGCCTTTAACAAAAAAATAATCATGCTCTTTGCCTTCGAACAAACTAAATTATATCAATTTTCCTTTCTATAACATTTATGAGGCTTATTTTTTCTGCTTAACTTTGAAAAATGAAAAAGGTTCGCAAAGACTTTACAGCCTTAACCGAAGCTGCTGGTAAAACATCTTCACTGGAAGATGAAAATGTTCAACGCATTGTACAGGCCGGGCAGTTACAATTGAGCATCTGTGAAAGTCTTGGTCTTGTAGAAAACTTGCTTTCTGCTAATTCCGGAGGGTCTGATCGATTTTTGCGTTATAAAAATGTAAGTTTTCTAAATAAAATTATTTTATAATTAAGAGTTATTAACTGAAAAACTTTACAACCTAAACTAACTGAATCAAGGTCATTTGTAAGTAGTTAGAACCCACTTGAAAAAACATGTAATTATTCGATTATTAAAATGAAAGATTCATCATAATTCATCTTATTCCAAATTTATAATGCAAATATATTTCCTTAAATACACTAAGAGACTTGTGGTGTGATTTGCGCTCAAAAAGTTTCAACTTGTATGATGTATATCTTACTGTTTGTGCATTAGGTGTTGCGCACTTAAAATTAAATTAGTTCAAATATGACCAGAAGGATAAACTGAAGACAGCATGGATGAAAAGTATAATCTCGTCCACATTAGTTTCATGTTTACTGGAGACTCATGAGTAGGAGCCGATATTACGCTCTTTACCCAGAATATGAATGCAAAAAATTGGACGGTTCAAATCTCCTTTACTAAGGAGTAAATCTGCAGTATGTTAGTTCAATTAAAATAAAGTCTTCAACAATGAAACTTCAAAGCCAACTCACCACATATAATATATACTGAGCCAGTAAAATGTACCAATACTATGTTTGTTGAGTTCGCATCTGATACCAACACTATGGTTAACGAAATTATTCATGGAACCAACACTATTTTTGCCGAGTCGGTACATGCTACCTACACAATGCATTTCACCAAAATTAAGAATTACAACTATTTCTGAACACCTGTTACCCAGTAAATACATACACTCTGGCCTTGATCGATATCATTTATCAAAGTTTGCGGTAATCATGACATCATTCAATTAAATGTATAATAGTTATATACCGTTTTTGGCGGAGAACCAATTTTTATGCAATTGTGTATTAAGTGCAAATATGACAAGAGGTATAAATCAAAGACTGCATAAACGCAACCTGTAATCGCGTGCACATTCGTTTCGTGCTTATTAGCAACTCATCTGTAGGAGCCGGAATTACCCCATTAACCACTATATATTTGGTGGAAGAATGGTACTGTCCAATTTCCCCACAGTTCTAATCCAAGTTTATAACGGGAAAATGCCGTAATATCATCAACTACTGATTTGTCGCTAGTTAGCATTAAAGGAATGTGCACGAGATCATGCTTTCCGTTCATGCTCTCTTTGTATTACCCTTCTGGTCATATTTAAACTATTTTTTACTAGGTGCACAATACCTAATCCAAAATTGCATATATATAAAATATAAATATATATATATATATATATATATATAGTTCTCCATCACAAACAATATCTAACTGTTATATATTTATTTGATCGATGTCAAGAAAATCGCGAAATGTGATAACAGATATAGATAAAGTCCGGAGTCTATGGATTCGTTGGAGTAGTAGGTTTCCGAAATAGCTTTTTTCTAAATTTTATTGAATTTGGTATACATTGAATTAAAATGTGTTGGTACCATGTACCGATTCCGTAACCATAGTGTTGGTACCATGTACTTTTTCGGCAACGTTAGTGGTGTTATCAGGTATTGACACAATAGCCATTGTGTTGGTACCATGCAAAGGCTTGGTTTATATATTATATCTTGTGAGTTGGTTCAGAAGTCGCATTGTCAAAGACTTTATAAGAAGTTGGCTCCCATACTGCAGTTTTACGCATTCGTTTAGGAGATTGTACCGTTGAATTTTCCCAAATTTCTCAACCCAATATATAGTGGGTAAAAGTTGTAATTCCGGCTCCCACCAGTGAGTCTGCAGTAAGCATGGAACGAATGCGTACGAGATAATAGATTCCTTTTGTGCTGCCTTTGGACTATCCTTATGGTCATATTTAAATTAATTTATTACTAGGTGCGTAACATCTTATCTGAAATTGCAAATATACTAGTTCTCCGTTACAAACAGTTTCTATATTATTGTTTATCTTCTTCTTTCTTCTTCTACTTCTCTCTAAAATTATTTTAGCAAAGCTTAAATATTCAAATTAAGTTAGAAAATTGTTGGAGCTTTATTGCCTTTCTGCTCAAATGTATAAAATTATTTAAAAAAATAATTTAAAAGATCTTGTCGTGATCAAAGCCTGTTGATATTTCGAAAGTTTCGACGTAATCCCATAGCCGATTCACATTCATAGTCTGATTTCCATGATGTAGGGTTATCCTCATCTACAGTTGTTAAAGTTAACAGAATCTGGCTCGAACAACTGCCGTAATTTAGTGAATAGGCCAAGATAAACTAATATTTTCTTCAATAATAAGACTTCAAGACAACATTAACAATAAATTGTTTGTTTATATAGCCTCATCGTGTTATTATTTACAAAAATAATTCTCAACCAACAGTATACTCATATAAGAGCACACAAACACAATTATAGAATTGAATCTAGATGTTTACGTATAAGAAACATAACTGCATAGCTCATACGCAACTCCTGACGATTTGATTGACTCTGAACCAAACGTTCTCTGTTTCAAATTCCATTCGTGACTATTTTGACAACAACTAATATATGCCTAATTAGGACGAAGCTGGTCTATTTAACAAATAACGTTTGCTAACTTATGCACTTTTTAATTTGTGTCAATTGCATGCATATCATACAAGCTCACTTTTATATATTAAATAACACTTCGATAGGTAATAAGATGCCCTTCAAATATTGACTGATTCAAAATGGCCCGTTGGAAATTAAGGTCGATAGATTTATCTAACAGAACCACACTCGCGTTAAAATAGAACGTTATTCATATATTAGTAAATCAATATTAAGTGTATGAGATGTCACCAGCCGTGACATAGAAGATGATTTTTCATTCTCTGCACCAAAATCCAAGGATAAAATCCCGGCAGCTAAAGTTCAAGTGTAACTACCTATAATAATTTATATTTGATGTATTTTGTTTGATACTTTATGTAATTTTTAGTTTTTAACATTTATATTTTTATAATTAATCCCATTGTCATACCTAAACTAAGTAAAAATTTAACATTAATGTCTAACTTGTCATCTGCCGCGAAATCTCTAAGACTTCCGTTAAGAAATATGAATTGTAAACTGCTATATCCCAAAAGAATACAGATATACAAGATATCACTTTCATTATGTACAATTATTGATCCGAAGAATATATGAAGCTTGCACAAAAGGTGGTGTCGGGTTCATAACTTTGTACATTGTCAAATAACTTACTGCCAGTAGGCCAAAACTTAATACAAGAAATAATTCACTCACCAATCGCCTTAATTAAGTCGAAAAATGTCGGATCAATATTTCTAGGCTGCAGAAAATGCTCGCCTATAACTAACCAAGGATTTCTATCAGTTGCCATAACATAAGCCAGATAATAAATTGCGTTTCGCTTACGCAATTAGCTTTCATGAAATACATTAATTTGTAATGAGTTAATTATGGAAATTTATTCAAATTTCTTACTTTGTCGATTAGGATTTAGATAGGCATGGATACCTTGATTTAAACTCTGTGCTAGTATGTAGTCTAGACTCTTTGTGTTTCTGAAAGGAGGAGCATGGATTTAAAAAAATGTTTTATTATCAACCGAGTAATTTAATGAAGAATTTTGGTGTCGTTTATTATACCTCGTATGTCGCAAAAGTTAGATTTTATTAAAGCATGGATATTGATGTTGAAGAGATGAAGATATATTATTAAAAATAAAGTGACTTATTTTGTTAGCCGTAAGAGGTGCACCAATTTATGCGAGACATTTAAGTGTGCTTGTTCAAAGTTCCAAGCATATATAATTATTGGCTTACCTCTTAACGATGCATCTGTCTATTATGTCGGGCAAATCCTGGGATTTCCATGAAAATAGTTGACTTATAATCATAAATGTGAATTTTAATGGCGTAAAAGACACGATATTGAAGTGTAGTTCATTTTTCGTTTTATTGGTACTAACTTGGTAAAATTTTACTGTTGGTTTACTTGACATCCCGAAATCTGTTAGTAAAAATAAGCCGCATAAATTTATGGGGAACAAGCGTTTTTCGTTGAAACTCGTCTATTATGTAATTATTAATTTACTAAAGATTAGACCTAGAAAATGCACGGTATGTCGAATAGAGAACCAGTTAACACTAATGTTGATTTGGCCCCACTGAAATTTATTTACATAGTAAAAATCATGCACAATGCCAGTCCAAATCAATACACAGTATGCAGTCATTGTTAAACATATAAATCTGAAAATCTCTCTTACAAATCAATTGTTTCATGGTAAAACAAAGTAACTGAGACTAAAGTATGGCAGATAATTAGCATAACAACAGTTAATGCGTTTTATACAAACTGAACATAGCTCATTTATCGACTAATTTGTGCACGTCCAAAATAGAACACAAAAAAACGCAGGAATAACCAATATACGACGGCGTAAGCCAGTCGATCTACGAATAAACAGTCAAAAGATCATACGAATTTATGCAACAGGAAAATCATTGTAATCGCCTTGATCAGATGTAAGAGTCAGAAGACATACGTTTCTCGTTCAAACAATAGATTCAAATATGGATTTTTCCAGTTAAAACGCAAAATTCACTCTCCAACATCGCACTACAAATATCATAATAAAATCCCTCAAAAGAGGGAATTTTAAAGTTACAAATAGATTTTTACATATGAGGCTTTTAATAATTTTGTTATGGTTAATTATTCTATGAAATTTGAGCCTAATTAAAATTTCACCAACAGGGACATCTGGTCAGGTATTGACCTCGAAAATATTAGAATTTTAGTCACAAAATTTATTGTTCCTCCAATGGTCGCATGCATTCCATGCGTTTCCCAGTCTAGTGGTAATTTATTTGACCTTAACTAAATTCATGTTTAAATCTGTTAACGCCAATTATAACACAATAGTCTAATTAGCAATCCTTAATATGTCGTCATTAATTATTCGCCATTCCGTTTAATGATTTGTTGCTGAATTAAATAAATATAACATGATTAGCTTTATACTTGTATATGAACTATATATTTAAGGAAAATTTAAATATATTTGTTAATATATTCCACTCTTTGAGTAACCTCTAATCTTGAATTTTATTTCATGAAACTTCCTTTAAAAACGTGTTTTCTGACTACATGTCAGTGGCAATGCTGCTTAAACTACCATTCCCTGACAGTTCATTTCCCTATCCGGAGTTTTATTATAGAAAAGGTGCAACGAATGATAGCCTCAACCTAAATTTGCATGATTATACGATTAAACAATCATTGATTGCGCGGTTGGTAGTAACAATTCTTTAAATCAAGTTTGCGAGCTTGAAGTAAACATCAATCCCATTGTATTTAACCAGTCGTCGAACAACATAACAAAACTACCGCAAGCCGCAACGCACTGACGCGTTTCGACCTTCCCTGGTCATCATTAGAGTACGACGGCAAACTGCCTATCGAGGATCAAACCGCATTGAATATATAAGGAAATCAAATTTAACATGTTTCCACATTTTATCATCATCCTTAAAGCGCGACGTAAAACTGACCAAAAGTAATAAATTTAGATATGCGGCGTTTACTTCTATCAGCCTTGTAAACATTGCGCTTGACTCGAAATGTGGGCTGAAAAATTTCTATGTAGTCGTTTACTGATGATAACTACAGAATGTCGAAATGCGTCAGCACGCATGACTGACAGTTGCTTCGATATATTATTTGGCGATTTTTTAAAACTTATTTTACTTCCGAATGAATTATTATGTATACATATACAGAGAAACGCTTTTCTTAAACAGGACACAAGAACTGTAAGTAGACATTGTTCCTTAATTTTCTTTAGGTAGCAAATATGACGGATTGGTTTATTTGTTCTTATACGGTAATTGGCCGGTTTGAGTTCAATTATTAATTCTCCGAAACTGGTGTATTATCGATATGGATATATGCACTATCCGACAGAATATTTATTAATTATTGTTTTTCGTATGATTATATTGTTCATCATAATGAGTATTAGAGGCAAATATTCAGATGCACATTATAATGTACAACAAATGTGCAAATAAACTAATCATACTGATATTATAGGAGGCGTTCAACCTAGCAGAAGAAGTTTCAAAATGGCGGACCGATCAGTTTAACGCTTGGTCTCAGGCTTGCACGTCGGCTCTTTTATCGAGTGATGCACCTGCTACGAGCGATGAACGTATTGAAGCTAAATCAAAGCGTCGAGACGGCCTGAGTTTTGACATTAAAGGCCAACTTCTTTATCTCGAGACGAGCGTAAGTTTCGAACAGCGACCTGCGCGAATTGGCACGTTTTGCAGCCCAAGTCATTCGACAACAAAAATAAGAACCAAAAAACTTCGTCGTAATGATAATTATGAAGAATCTGATGGTAAGTTTGCATTTTCAAACAGGTAAAATGTGTGCAAAATAGTTAAATATTCGGAACATATTTGGATCAGCAAGCTTACTCTGAAATAACAGCATACGTCCAATAACATCATTCATAAACGATTTTTAGTCTGTATTTGTAAAAATATCATTTTCTTATGGCAAAACGGATTGCAGAAATTATGGCTACACGATTTATCATTTTAAAATTAGCATGTTCAAAATTATGATAGCTAGAATTGAGGATCACTCACCTGTAATGCTCTTCTTTGTTAATGAATACCGCACTAAATAGCCTAGTGATTATTTGTCAAAACAAATACTACATATCTGTTCGCTGAAAGAGATGTTATTTGAACTAAGAAATTTGTGCTGCTATGAAGCATAGACATTGCGATTGCTATCAAGCACTACGTTTATAGATAATTTGTAGCCTGCCTATAATTAGGTCACCAGTCAAAATCGGTCAGCCTCTTAACATTTATTATAATCAAGGTTGCGATCTTGATATAAGCACCTGACCCATTAATAACTTACATATGTCAGTAAAAATAAGAATTGTATGATGTAGAAAAGGCAATTTATCCAGTAAATAAGCGAACATTTGTTGCGCGGGCGGTGATAAGAATTATTATTATCAAGGTTGCGATCTGGATATAAACACCTGACCCATTAAGTACTTACATTTTGTGAGTATAAACTAAGAATTGTATGGAGTAGAATAGACAATTTATCTAATAGACCGGTTTAATCTTTATTGTGAACTCATCAAGTACTGGCCCGAATTTTCCGCGAACAGGGCTCAAACCTGGGTACGTCAGCTTCGGAATCTGGTGCTCTAATCACTGAGCCACACTGCCGCACCTATAAACGAACATTTGTTAACGTGATTCATATCAAAATTTTATAAAATATTGTAAAATAACTGTGATATTCTGCTAGAATTTGTACACAAATTTAAACAACTAACAGAATGTTGCAGTTTAGATTCATAATGATAAGCTCCTCCTTAAATTTATCAATCGGCGGAAATTATTTTGTATTTTCTAATTCCTTTGGAAAATTGGCACCCTAGCCATAATTGTTTCTTTCCTAAGAGCTGGTGTGTGCCAGACAACTGCAACGGCATCGATAACATGACCCTTGCTGATACCTCATTTGAGCACAGTATGACGTTCCATTCGTTTTTGGCGCAATCTATCATTCCTTACGTTGCCAATGACAACATGTCTCTGGTGAATTAAAGAAGACGACGATTGAAAACGCTACGTTCTTAGTGTCGAGAAGTAACTTTCGCCATCCTACACAAAGCTTCAATTATTAGTTCTCGTATTGCCATTTGAGATATTATTGATCTTTCAATTATATAAATATAGATGTTACTAAAGCCAAAGTCACTAAGAAATCTCATTTGCATGCATGTTTATGAATGAGATGACGATCCAAATTAGAACACACCATTTAAACTAAAGTTATTCCTCAGCAGGAATATGAAAATTTGATTTACAAAATTCAGGCACGTTTTGCAACACCCGATTTATTTATAAATTAAATATTCGAAGTTAAACGTTATTCCACCGAATTGCCTACTATGTCGCCGGTACCGTAAAGTCATTAATTGAATAAACAGGTATACCAGTCTCAAATAAGAAAATATTGAGAGCAGCACTGAGTACATTCTGTAGGTAACGCAATACGCGTGCTACGTATGAACACTTATTCAAGAGCATATCCAGTCCTACGAATTGGTGCACTATAGCATTTAACTATATTTTCATTATCAATAGTGACAACGAGTACAGTTTTGGATAACCAGTCTGAGCAGTGATTGCATTGAGAGTGAAACTGAGGAACGTGGCGAAATTAATATGAGGACTTCAGTTGACCAGTCTGGAATGCTTTCTTCTATGGGCAATTCCAAGTAATCCAGTCTTAACAATTATTATTACACTCGGACGGGCCCGCCGCAAATTCTGGCCAGTACATGATGAGTTCCCAATAAGGACGAAACCGGTCTACTGGATGAATTGCCTTTTCTACACTATACAATTCTTAGTTTATACTGACATATGTAAGTAATTAATGGGTCAAGTGTTTATATCAAGACCGCAACCTTGATTATAATAATTGTTATCACCACCCGCGCAACCAATGTTCGTTTAATTATATGCTTACCTATTGTGTGCATGTTACATTTAAAATTAAGATGAAGCTTTCAGAAAGGCTTCCATATTTACCGATATTGCTTACAAGTGAGTGCAGGAAAGCAAATTCTTCTTTTAGTGACAGAATGTTTACAATAAATGCAGTACATGTGCTACTATACATTTTATAATGTATTTTTAATCTCAAATCTAGAAAAAGTTTTGTTTATTTCATTACTTGTCCTGAAATATTTTTTATTAGAAAGGACAATATATTCTTTAAGCCGTCTTATAAATCGGAAAATGGATGCACTGTTATGCCTTCTTTTTCATGTTTCTGTAATGATACGTTTACCTTCATTTAATACACAATATTTAGTCAAGTTTGTCATTTTTCTCCAATTCTGCAATACAAGGATAATATGGATATACTACGTGTTCTATTTACCTTACATTTAGTATATTGTTCTCATTTGTTTCTTACTTGTAGATGAAAAACGGACAATATATTGAATCCCATTTTATTTACCCGGTCTTAAAGCTCGCAAACGTGATTTACAGAATTTTTACCACCACCCGCGCAATCAATTAAAGTCTAATTGTATTGTCTATATAAATATATATATATATATATATATATATATATATATATATATATGTGTGTATGTGTGTGTAGCGAAAGCTACAAATAGCTATTGTTCGTGACTGCATAGGAAATGTGCAGCCGACATTTCCAGTAATGTACAATGTATGCAAGACTATTAGAGGTGAGAGCCGCATATCTAATTTTGCTTTCCATATATCTGCAATGCGGATCGATCCTCTCTAGTCAGTTTGCCGCCGTACTCTGATGATGATCATGGAAGGTCGAAACGCGTCAGTGCGTACGACTGGCAGTAGTTTTTGCTATGTTGTTCGGAGACTGGTTAAATACAATGGGATTTGTGTTTACTTCTAGTTGGCAAACGTGATTTAAAGATTATTTTACCACCACCCGCGCAATCAATTAATGTTTATTATATTGAAAAACAAAATGACCTTGTAATTGTTCAGCATCGGTTAAATGTTAAATTTTATTTATCTGTAACTGAAAAAAACATCATTGAAACCTGGTTTGTACTTTCTCAATATATGACTATTATGAAAATTGCCAAATGCAATAGCATAAGTTAATTAGTAATTTATAATGAAACAGACATAGAAACTTCGCTAATCGGAGAAATATTTATTTCGTATTTTTTATTTTATACGTCAAGAAGTTATCAATGATCTTTCGTCCAAAAATCAAAATAACTAAATTAAGTCGAAAAGAGAGAACAGCAACTTTGTGTTATTAATATGCATTGCATCAGACAGACTTTAAGCTCAATCACCGTAGATAAAATAAACCGTTGCCTGGTTCACGAATATCCTTGTCTTGCACAACTTGCGCATGTTACTTTTACACTTGCTAAGAACAAGGTAGAAGGCATATAGTCAAGGTTGTCGGTGCCTCTCGTTCAGTTTCATTTAGAAATGTAAAATAGTGATTTAGGAATACTTGCTCTAATATGAGCTGGTACTCTAGAAAGCGGCACAACTCAGTGATGTTGAATACTCTTTCTAATGCCAGGTAACATTTTATCAGAAAAGTTTACCTAAATTCAAAGAAAGACGAGTTTAAACACAAGAGTATCGGTACTGTAATATCTCGATGAACTATTAGTAACAGACTTTGACATCATATATGGATGTTATTCTAACTTTGAAAGATTGATAAATACGTGTGCCTTGACATATACATGAGCAAATATGCAGAATAATCGTTAAATCAGAAGTGCATAAATTGACACATGAGATTAACTTGTGTATGAAAATAAACACTTTATTTGATCATAAAATGAACAACGACTAAATTTCCCTACTATAATGAAACGTTTTAATTGAGATTTATTTTTCTATTATGTATAAATTAATAAGTACATAACGACACACGAAAACTTACTCTAAACAAAATGGAATTTACATTTAAGCTAGGTTTAGTTTACTTCACAGAACACAAATTTCGTGCTTTACTGCCAACGCCGTAGGGAAAATGTCAGTTATGATAAGCTTCCCATTTTATTTCACTGAATGGTGATGTTAAAAATTCATTCATTACTTTACTGATTCAGTTTTCAAAGAGGAAGACACGGAATTTAGGAAAGATCAAACTGGCAAAGATAGTGATGACAGGAACGCAACTGGCATTCTGCGTGTTGGCTTCCCTGATGGTTTAGTAAAACTGCAACGTCAGGTACGACTTTTGGCAGGAATTGGATATCCAGTATCGCGACGTCTTGTTCATTGCGCAGAGCAAGCTGAGTCAATGTCTCGCCATGCTGTCGTATTAAAACAGGTTTGAGTATTTTCTTAACAAACAGCATCAAATTATTTTAACGAATAAATTTAAAACTAAGCAAACATACTACTTTAGATTTCGATACTTGTTTTATATATTAGTTCTGCTTCCAAGCGAACAGAACTCTGCAATGAAATTCTATTTATGAGATGAAAATGTATATGGCTATAACAAATGGAAGCCAGAACAATGTCATGGTTTATTTCAATAGATTATTTTTCTCAGCTCGAATTATAGAGATCCACCTTTTGATTTAAAACTAACCTGAAAGTGAGAAATTTAAGGTACGTTTTAAAATGCTCTGTATTTCTAACACGGTTATTAGACATTCTGAGAACAGTTTACAAATCCACAACTTTCTGCCTATGTTTTTAATGTTATCCATGTTAAAGTTAAAGATATTGTTACAGTCTGCGTTAATCTTATTTTAGACTAAACGCACTAACAATTAAAGGTCATCTAACTTATATGGAATAACAATGTTAACTCGTTAATTTTTGATGCTTAAAGTTAACAAATTTACTGCTAAATCATTTTTTCAAGAAATTTTATAATACAAGAATGTCTTCATTTGAATAAGTTTTAAAATACGAGCTAAACTTAATTCGCGAAAACATAAAACTGAAAAGTAGGGTTTATCTGAGGAAATGAATTCATTTTGAACCACATTTGATAAAAATCACGTTCGACTATTTAGGAAGGGTAACACTCCTCAATTTTAGCTAAGCGTATCCATTTATGGAAACCCTAATAAGCAAAATTTAAAAGGTCACTGCTATTTCTCTTATTTCTCATCAACAGTCACAAGCGCATATTGTAAAATTTTAACATTTCAACCGAAAGAATTGTCTAAATCTGAACTGAACAATGCATATTTGCACAAAATTAACTCACGGCATTGTAAATTTATGCTTAACGCGCAAAGGAAGCTAAAATAAAGTAAGGGCCAGTACAAAATAATTCAATTAACAGATTTTATCTAATAGAAGCCCTAATTTGAAGTAAATTAATAGACATCACTTTATGCACATTAAGCCCTACTTCTAACAAAAGTTTGTCAGAGACAGCTTTAAATTAATGATTTCTTACTTTTGATCTGGTATGTTTTATTCTCCTCAGAGGCTTGTTGATTCTGTGTTAAAATTTTATTGATTGACATTTGTAAAGAAAGTTTTAAAACTCGTGGATAATCGCTTTGCAATATAAGTTTCGCAAAGGTCCAAATGATCCCAATTTCCAGGTACGCATCGAGTTCGCATTCGTGGTAGCTTGGTGCTGATTCGTCCCTTTCCTCCGAAGACTTCAACATCGTTCATACTAACCACTGGAAATGAGGTACGATCTATTCTTCGTTGACTGGCGACGTTTTGGAACGTTATTTCATATTCAATCATCAGGACTCGAAACACAGACACATTCCAAGTGCTCAGAATAACAGATTTAAGTAAATGTGATAAGCTCGTTCCGCAACAGATCTATTTATAATTTATTTTTTTTACTCCTTAATGGTTTTAAACAAAGAATTGGTCTAAGTAACTAAACTCTGTGTATGCATATGCATAGAGCAAATGAAAACACCTACTCAGATGGTTGTTGTTGGAGATCAATCGGATCTTTGCGAAACTGATAGTGCAAAGCGACTACCCACGAATGCAAATCGTGGAGAATCAATATGTGTCGCTCGCACTGCGTAAACATTAAAGAAATATTTGACAGTTTTAAAATGTCTGTATTTGTAAGTATATTTTATTAAACTTATTTTTATCTCATTTTTTCTATTTTAATCTATAATCCTTAATTTTGTATTATAAACTAATTTCATTGGCACATTTCTACAATACAATAAACAGTTAAATGGTGTCTAGGCAGCGAGGCACTTATGTTGAACTCGGAAATCACCTTAGAACGTTGACCAAGCTAGATACTGTTTGTGACTGAGAACTTATATATATGCAAGTATGTAAAAGGTGTTGCGCAACTAGTAACAAATTAGTTCATTTGTGACCAGAAAGATAAACCAAAGGCAGCATGAACGGAAAGTATAATCTCGTGCACATTCGTTTCGTGCTTACTTGTGACTCATCAGTAGGAGCCAGTATTACGCCCCTTACCCTCTATATATTTGGGCGAGGAATGTGGGAAAATAGAATGTTAAATTCTCCTATACGATTCTGTAAACCAGCAGTTGTGAAGCTAACTTCATATAAAGTGTACGAGAATGCGTCTTCAAGGCTAACACACTATACGGGACGCTTCGGAAACACGGCTCGTATCTCGGAATTGGCTCGTAACTTGAACGAAAATATTGCCCGAGCTCCGGCTCGTATCTCGAAAAACCCATATGCTAGACTGCCCGTATCCCGATGTTCCACTGTATATCAAGTCTGTAATGGATACCGACATTATGGCTATTGTGTCAGTACAAGACACCAGCATTATGGTGCCGAAATGTTACTTGATACCAACACTATGGTTGACGAGTCGGTACTTGGTGCCAACAAGATGAATTTCAATGTATGCTAAATTTCACCAAATTTGAGAATCACAACTATTTCCGAAATCCTTTTTGGTTTGAGGCCTGACGATGAAACGGGAAATAGCGTTCCAAAACTTCGCCAGACAACTTTGATTAGATCGTACCTCATTTCCAATGATTAGTATGATAGATGTTGAAGCCTTCGTAGGAAAGGGACAAATCAGCACCCAACCACCATAAAACTGAAATCGATGCGTACGTGGAAAATGGTGATTAATCGGATCTTTGCAAAATCAATAGTGCAAAGCGACTACCCACGTGTGCACATCATGGAGAATCAACTTGTGATGCTCGTACTGCGCACCCATTTAAGGAATATTTGATAGTTTTAAAATGTCTGCATTTTTTATAGATCGCATCAAACTTATTTTTATCTCATTTGTTCTATTTTAATCTATAATCCTTTATTTTATATCGTTTATTAATTTAGGTGGCGCATTTTTACAATTCAATAAACAGTCAAATGGTGCCTAGTCAACAGGCACTTATGCTGAACTCAGCATTGGCCTTCGAACGTCTGATCAAGCAATCGTCAGGCGATGCTCGGGCAGAAGACGAAGACACCTATAGGACTACTACAGACAAACCAATAACGTGGGATCAGCTCGATCTCATTGGACCCTATCTACTGAAGCTACAAAATGCTGCACGCCAATTAATGCAAGAGAACCGCAGGCTCAGAAAGATGCACTTTACAATGATTGATAAGGTCTGTCGTATTAGCTATAAAGCAGGCAGTATCGTCTTTCAGTTCTGTCTCTTCTGATTTTCATTGCAACCTTCTCTCAGAGCATAGCCAGTCCACGTACAGAAATTTATGCATCAGTTTTTCTAAAAGAAAATACATGTCGATTGATGTCTTAAAATTAATCTGTAAACAAATATTAAATATGGTCCTTGTAATGGTACATCTGTTTAGTAAGAGAGCAACCACAGTTTCATACATTTGCTAAATTTTCTTGGTAGAAAGACATTTGGTGCAAATTTACAGCCTGAGCGATTAAGATTGAACGCCATTTAATCCAAATTCTGATAACTTTTTTGAGTCACCACTACGTAATTCTTGCCGATGTATGATCTGGCCTATGCCGCGAGTTTGGCTTGGTCGTCTGGTTTTAATCAGCTAGGCCGATAAGCAAAACTATGTTCCAGTTTCGGAGCGTGGAGATTGTTTCGATTTAATATATATTTCTTCTTTAGCGAAATGGTGAGTTCCCCAAAAATCATCAATCCAGTTTATTATCAGACTTAATGCGATTCGAAGTCGACATGAGATAAGCGTACATAATTATGTTCAAAATTTACTTTTATAATTCTAATTTCAAATATACCACATGCTCCCTTATCGCTATCTGCCTAGAGGTAAAGATCCATACAAAATATTTACACATTTTTTGCCATAACTGTTTACATTTCATTGAAAAGTTAACAATTTTTATATTAATATAAATTTGACTCAATTATTCTTAATTAACCGGTATATTCTGCTTGATGGTCGGTGGGGCCTTCATGTTTGTACCTCCAAAGATTATATTAAACTTGTTAAGATTAAATTCATATACTTTTCTCTCTCACTCAAACTCAAATAAAACTAAAATATGCTAGTTTAGGCAATTCGACTGTTAACTTTTAGCAATGAATTTGCAATAATTTACAAGTTTGTGGGATATTAAGAGGAAAATCCATTGTTAGAGCCGGAGCGGGTTTTGCACTAACATGTACATAGTTAATTTCTAACAGTCATCGATGTTCATCAATTAGTACGGTGAAGATGTACATTGAAATTTTACTCGCGCTTTTAAAAAGCACTTGTTCCGGTCATTCAGATTTACGATTATACATTCAAATAACTATAAATATACATATGTATCCATGTATCAATGTATTTCCTCTCCATCTGCATGTATGTTTTTATTTTTGCATGTATGTTTGCCTTAACGCATTTGTATATTTCTCGATATATGTATGTATTTATGTATGCATTTTAGCTTGTATATATGTTAGCACGAAACGAATGTGCATGAGATTGTACTTAAAACTAATTTGTTACTAGGTTCTCAACAACTAATACATACTTGCATATATATTAGATCTCCGCAACAAGCAGTATTAAACTGTTCCATATTGAATTAAATGATGTCATGCTTACCGCGAATTGTGATAACTTATATCGATCAAGGCCAGGGTGTATGGATTTACTGGAGTAACAGGTGTTCTTAAATAGTTGTAATTCTCAATTTCGGTGAACCATAGCATACATTGATATCCAACATGTTGGTACCATGTACCGACTCGGAAACCATAGTGTTAGTACCATGTACCTTTTCGATACTATAATGTTGGTATCGGTTACTGACACAATAGTCATAGTGTCACTATCATTTACAGACTCGGTATATATATTATATAGAGTAAGTTAGCGTAAAAGTCCATTTTCGAGACTTTATATGATGTTTGCTTAACAAATACAGGTTTACACATTCGTCTAGGAGATTGTACCGTCCTATTATCCCACATTCCTCATCAAAATATATAGTGGGTAAAGGGCGTAATACCGGCTTCTACTGATGAGTAGCCAGTAAGCACGAAACGAATGTGCATGCATTCCGATCATGCTGTCTTTGGTTTATCATTCTGGTCACAACTGAACTAATTGGTTACTAGGTTCGCAACACCTAATACATACCTGCATGTATATTATATCTCCGCAACAAAAAGTATTAAACTG
>JAQBSW010007810.1:0-38226 GCA_029291075.1 Eudiplozoon nipponicum | reverse complement strand
TTAGATAAACACTTTTGAAATCTTAATTTCGAGCTTCAATGTGGAAATATAGTTTTGTATGCCGAAACCGATATAAATGAACATTTTCCTAATTGTAAATTCGAGCTTCAATAAGAAAATAAAGTTTTATATGCTGTCTAGGTTCGATAAGTAAATAAAACATTTTTATATAAAAATGGGATTCAGATTAGCATTTGTTAACTTTTATTTTCGAGTTACAATAAGTAAATCGAATATTGTATTCTGAAATGGATATACATGAACATTTCTTAAATTGTAATTCCGAGCTTCAAAATGTAAATTAAGTTTCTTATACAAAATCCTATTTAGATGAGCACGTCCTTAATAATAATTTTGAAATTCAATAGGTAAATGAAGTTTTGTTTGATGAAACCGATTTGGATAAGCATTTTCTGAACCACAGTTTCGAGCTTGAATAAGTAAATAAAGTTTTTATGCAAAACATCGATTTAGATGAGTATTCTCTACATTGTTATTTCGAAGAAAATAAAGTTTTGTATGATGAAACCCATATAGATGAGCATTTTCTAAATCGTCATTAAGCTTCTCCATGCTGAAATCGAATTTAATAAGTATTTTCTAAAACGTAATTTAGAGCCCCAATTAATGAACAAAGTTTGGTATGTTGAAACCGATTTAGATGAGCATTTACTGAAACGTAATTTCTGGCTTCAAAAGTTAATAAAGTATTGTATAATAAATCCGATTTAGATGTGCATTTCCTAAAGCGTAATTTAGAAATTCAATAGGTAATTAAAGTTTTGTACATTGTGTCCTATTTAGGTGAGCATTTTCTGAATAGTAATTTCAGAGGTCCAATATGTAAATCAAATTTTCTTGATCCAAAAATTCGATGTAGATGAGTATTTAAAAAATTTTAATTTCACGCGTCAATGTGTAAATAAAGTTTTTTACGCTGAAACCGATATAAATGAACATTTTTTAAATCGTAAATTTGAGCTTCAATAAGTAAGTAAAGTTTTATAGGCAGAAACCGATTTAGATAAGAATTTTTTAAATCTTAATTCCGAGCTTCAATAAGGAAATAAAGTCCTGTATGCTAAAACCGATATAAATGAACATTTTCCAAATCGTAAATTCGAGCTTCAATAAGTAAATAAAGTTTTATATGTTGAAACCGATTTAGATGAGCATTATCTCAATCGTAATGTCGAGGTTCGATAAGTAAATAAAAAATTTTAACATAAAATTTGATTCAGATGAGCATTTGTTAAATTTTATTTTCGAGTTTTAATAAGTATATCGAATATTGTATTCTGAAATGGATATACATGAACATTTCCTAAATTGTAATTCCGAGCTTCAAAATGTTAATTAAGTTTCGTATACAAAATCCCATTTTAATGAGCACGTCCTTAATAATAATTTTGAAATTCAATAATTTAATGAAGTTTTGTTTAATGAAACCGATTTAGATAAGCATTTGCTGAATCACAATTTCGAGCTTGAATAAGTAAATAAAGTTTTTATGCAAAACATCAATTCAGATGAGTATTCTCTACATTGTTATTTCGAAGAAAATAAAGTTTTGTATGATGAAACCCATATAGATGAGCCTTTTCTAAATCGTAATTTCCAGCTTCAAAATGTAATTAAGCTTTTCTATGCTGAAATCGAATTTAATAAGTATTTTCTAAAACGTAATTTAGAACTCCAATTAGTGAACAAAGTTTGGTATGTTGAAACCGATTTAGATGAGCATTTTATGAAACGTAATTTCTGGCTTCAAAAAGTATATAAATTATTGTATAAAAAATCAGATTTAGATGTGCATTTCCTAAAGCGTAATTTCGAAATTCAATAGGTAATTAAAGTTTTGTACAATGGTGTCCTATTTAGGTGAGCATTTTGTGAATCGTTAATTCAAAGTAAAACAAATTTTTTTGATCCAAAAATTCGATTTAGAAAAGTTTAAAAAAAAATTTATTTAAGAATTATGAAATAGCACATGAAATAGTAAACGAAAATGGAAGTAATATCGACCATTGAAACCGCCATCATTACCAATTTCTAGATAATGATATTGAAGAATATTGAAATAAAACATGAAATCGTAAACGAAAATGAAAATGATATCGGGCACTGCAACCGACATCATTAACAATTTATAAATATTTATATTGAAAAACATTGAAATAACCCATTAATTAGTAAACGAAAATGAAAATAATATCGAGGATTGAAACCGCCTTCATTACCAATTTCTAAATATTTATATTGAAGAACATTGAAATAACCCATGAAAAAGTAAACGAAAATGAAAATAATATCCAGCATTGCAACCGCCATTATTACCAATTTGTAAATATTTATAGTGAAGAACATTGAAATAACACATGAAATCTTAAAAAATGATAATATCGAGCATTGCAACCGCCATCATTACCAATTTGTAAATAAATTTATTGAAGAATATTGAAATAACACATGAAATACAAACGAAAATGAAAATAATATCGAGCATTGCAAACGCGATCATTTCCAATTTGTAAATATTTATATTCAAGAATGTTGAAACAACACATGAAATTGCAAACGAAAATGAAAATAATATCGAGCATTGCAACCGCCATCATTACCAATTTGTAAATAAATTTATTGAAGAATATTGAAATAACACATTAAATAGAAACGAAAATGAAAATAACATCAAGCATTGCAAACGCGATCATTCCAAATTTGTAATTATTTATATTCAAGAGTATTGAAATAAAACATGAAATTGTAAACGAAAATGAAAATAATATCGAGCATTGGAAACGTGATCATTAGCAATTTGTAAATAAATTTATTGAAGAATATTGAAATAACACATGAAATAGAAACGAAAATAAAAAATAATATTGAGGATTGCAAACGCGATCATTTCCAATTTGTAAATATTTATATTCAAGAATGTTGAAACAAAACATGAAATTGCAAACGAAAATGAAAATAATATCGAGCATTGCAAACGCGATCATTACCAATTTGTAAATAAATTTATTGAAGAATATTGAAATAACACATGAAATAGAAACGAAAATGAAAATAATATCGAGCATTGCAAACGCGATCATTCCCAATTTGTAAATATTTATATTCAAGAATATTGAAATAAAACATGAAATAGTAAACGAAAATGAAAATAATATCGAGCATTGCAAACGCGATCATTACCAATTTGTAAATAAATTTATTGAAGAATATTGAAATAACACATGAAATAGAAACGAAAATGAAAATAATATCGAGCATTGCAACCGCCATCATTACCAATTTGTAAATAAATTTATTGAAGAATATTGAAATAACACATGAAATAGAAACGAAAATGAAAATAATATCGAGCATTGCAAACGCGATCATTCCCAATTTGTAAATATTTATATTCAAGAATATTGAAACAACACATGAAATTGCAAACGAAAATGAAAATAATATCCAGCATTGCAAACGCAATCTTTACCAATTTGTAAATAAATTTATTGATGAATATTGAAATAACACATTAAATAGAAACGAAAATGAAAATAATATCAAGCATTGCAAACACGGTTATTCCCAATTTGTAATTATTTATATACAAGAGTATTGAAATAAGTCATGAAATTGTAAACGAAAATGAAAATAATATCGAGCATTGGAAACGTGATCATTAGCAATTCGTAAATAAATTTATTGAAGAATATTGAAATAACACATGAAATAGAAACGAAAATGAAAATAATATCGAGCATTGCAAACGCGATCATTCCCAATTTGTAAATATTTATATTCAAGAATGTTGAAACAACACATGAAATTGCAAACGAAAATGAAAATAATATCGAGCATTCCAACCGGCATCATTACCAATTTGTAAATAAATTTATTGAAGAATATTGAAATAACACATGAAATAGAAACGAAAATGAAAATAATATGGAGGATTGCAAACGCGATCATTTCCAATTTGTAAATATTTATATTCAAGAATGTTGAAACAAAACATGAAATTGCAAACGAAAATGAAAATAATATCGAGCATTGCAAACGCGATCTTTACCAATTTGTAAATAATATATTGAAGAATATTGAAATAACACATGAAATAGAAACGAAAATGAAAATAATTTCGAGCATTGTAAACGCGATCATTCCCACTTTGTAATTATTTATATTCTACAGTATTGAAATAAAACATGAAATTGTAAACGAAAATGAAAATAATATCGAGCATTGGAAACGTGATCATTAGCAATTTGTAAATAAATTTATTGAAGAATATGGAAATAACACATGAAATAGAAAACGAAAATGAAAACAATATCGAGCATTGCAACCGCCACCATTACCAATTTCTAAATAAATTTATTGAAGAATGTTGAAATAACACATGAAATAGAAACGAAAATGAAAATAATTTCGAGCTTTGTAAACGCGATCATTCCCAATTTGTAAATATTTATATTCAAGAATATTGAAACAACACATGAAATTGCAAACGAAAATGAAAATAATATCGAGCATTGCAAACGCGATCTTTACCAATTTGTAAATAAATATATTGAGGAATATTGAAATAACACATTAAATAGAAACGAAAATGAAAATAATATCAAGCATTGCAAACGCGGTCATTCCCAATTTGTTATTATTTATATTCAAGAGTATTGAAATAAGACATGAAATTGTAAACGAAAATGAAAATAATATCAAGCATTGGATACGTGATCATGAGCAATTCGTAAATAAATTTATTGAAGAATATTGAAATAACACATGAAATAGAAACGAAAATGAAAATAATATCGAGCATTGCAAACGCGATCATTCCCAATTTGTAAATATTTATATTCAAGAATGTTGAAACAACACATGAAATTGCAAACGAAAATGAAAATAATATCGAGCATCGCAACCGGCATCATTACCAATTTGTAAATAAATTTATTGAAGAATATTGAAATAACACATGAAATAGAAACAAAAATTAAAATAATATGGAGTATTGCAAACGCGATCATTTCCAATTTGTAAATATTTATATTCAAGAATGTTGAAACAAAACATGAAATTGCAAACGAAAATGAAAATAATATCGAGCATTGCAAACGCGATCTTTACCAATTTGTAAATAAATATATTGAAGAATATTGAAATAACACATTAAATAGAAACGAAAATGAAAATAATATCAAGCATTGCAAACGCGATCATTCCCAATTTGTAATTATTTATATTCAAGAGTATTGAAATAAAACATGAAATTGTAAACGAAAATGAAAATAATATCGAGCATTGGAAACGTGATCATTAGCGATTTGTAAATAAATTTATTGAAGAATATGGAAATAACACATGAAATAGAAAACGAAAATGAAAATAATATCGAGCATTGCAACCGCCATCATTACCAATTTGTAAATAAATTTATTGAAGAATATTGAAATAACACATGAAATAGAAACGAAAATGAAAATAATATCGAGCATTGTAAACGCGATCATTCCCAATTTGTAAATATTTATATTCAAGAATATTGAAACAACACATGAAATTGCAAACGAAAATGAAAATAATATCCAGCATTGCAAACGCGATCTTTACCAATTTGTAAATAAATTTATTGAAGAATATTGAAATAACACATGAAATAGAAACGAAAATGAAAATAATATCAAGCATTGCAAACACGGTCATTCCCAATTTGTAATTATTTATATACAAGAGTATTGAAATAAGTCATGAAATTGTAAACGAAAATGAAAATAATATCAAGCATTGGATACGTGATCATTAGCAATTCGTAAATAAATTTATTGAAGAATATTGAAATAACACATGAAATAGAAACGAAAATAAAAATAATATCGAGCATTGCAAACGCGATCATTCCCAATTTTGTAAATATTTATATTCAAGAATGCTTGAAACAACATCATGAAATTGCAAACGAAATTGAAAATAATATCGAGCATTCCAACCGACATCATTACCAATTTGTAAATAAATTTGTTGTAGAATATTGAAATAACACGTGAAATAGAAACAAAAATGAAAATAATATGGAATATTGCAAACGCGATCATTTCCAATGTGGAAATATTTATATTCAAGAATGTTGAAACAAAACATGAAATTGCAAATGAAAATGAAAATAGTATCGTGAATTGCAAACGCGATCATTACCAATTTGTAAATAAATTTATTGAAGAATATTGAAATAACACATGAAATAGAAACGAAAATGAAAATAATATCGAGCATTGCAAACGCGATCATTCCCAATTTGTAAATATTTATATTCAAGAATGTTGAAAGAACACATGAAATTGGAAACGAAATTGAAAATAATATCGAGCATTGCAACCGCCAGTATTGCTAATTTGTAAATAAATTTATTGAAGAATATTGAAATAACACATGAAATAGAAACGAAAATGAAAATAATATCGAGCATTGCAAACGCGATCATTACCAATTTGTAAATAAATTTATTGAAGAATATTGAAATAACACATGAAATAGAAACGAAAATGAAAATAATATCGAGCATTGCAAACGCGATCATTCCCAATTTGTAAATAATTATATTCAAGAATTTTGAAACAACACATGAAATTGCAAACGAAAATGAAAATAATATCGAGCATTGCAAACGCGATCTTTACCAATTTGTAAATAAATTTATTGAAGAATATTGAAATAACAAATGAAATAAAAATGAAAATGAAAATAATATCGAGCATTGCAAACGCGATCATTCCCAATTTGTAAATATTTATATTCAAGAATGTTGAAACAACACATGAAATTGCAAACGAAAATGAAAATAATATCGAGCATTGCAACCGCCAGTATTGCTAATTTGTAAATAAATTTATTGAAGAATATTGAAATAACACATGAAATAGAAATGAAAATGAAAATAATATCAAGCATTGCAAACGCGATCATTAACAATGTGTAAATATTTATATTCAAGAATTTTGACACAACACATGAAATTGCAAACGAAAATTAACATAATATCGAGCATTGCAAACGCGATTATTACTAATTTTTAAATAAATTTATTGAAGAATATTGAAATAACACATAAAATAGAAACGAAAATGAAAATAATATCGAGCATTGCAAACGCGACCATTAGCAATTTGTTAATAAATTTATTGAAGAATATTGAAATAACACATGAAATAGAAACGAAAATGAAAATAATATCGAGCATTGCAAACGCGATCATTCCCAATTTGTAAATAATTATATTCAAGAATTTTGAAACAACACATGAAATTGCAAACGAAAATGAAAATAATATCGAGCATTGCAAACGCGATCATTACCAATTTGTAAATAAATTTATTGAAGAATATTGAAATAACGAATGAAATAAAAATGAAAATGAAAATAATATCGAGCATTCAAACGCGATCATTCCCAATTTGTAAATATTTATATTCAAGAATGTTGAAACAACACATGAAATTGCAAACGAAAATGAAAATAATATCGAGCATTGCAAACGCGATCATTACCAATTTGTAAATAAATTTATTGAAGAATATTGAAATAACACATGAAATAGAAATGAAAATTAAAAATAATATCGAGCATTGCAAACGCGATCATTCCCAATTTGTAAATAATTATATTCAAGTATTTTGAAACAACACATGAAATTGCAAACGAAAATGAAAATGATATTGAGCATTGCAAACGCGAACTTTACTAATTTGTAAATAAATTTATTGAAGAATACTGAATTAACAAATGAAATCAAAATGAAAATGAAAATAATATCAGGCATTGCAAACGCGATCATTCCCAATTTGTAAATATTTATATTCAAGAATGTTGAAACAACACATGAAATTGCAAACGAAAATGAAAATAATATCGAGCATTGCAAACGCGATCATTACCAATTTGTAAATAAATTTATTGAAGTATATTGAAATAACACATGAAATCGAAAGGAAAATAAAAATAATATCGAGCATTGCAAACGCGATCATTCCCAATTTGTAAATAATTATATTCAAGAATTTTGAAACAACACATGAAATTGCAAACGAAAATGAAAATAATATCGAGCATTGCAAACGCGATCTTTACCAATTTGTAAATAAATTTATTGAATAATATTGAAATAAAACATGAAATAGAAATGAAAATTAAAAATAATATCGAGCATTGCAAACGCGATCATTCCCAATTTGTAAATATTTCTTTTCAAGTGTATTGAAATAAAACATGAAGTTGTAAACGAAAATGAAAATAATATAAAGCATTTCAAACGCGATCTTTAACAATTTTTAAATAAATTTATTGAAGAATATTGAATTAACACATGAAATATAAACGAAAATGAAAATAATATGGAGCATTGCAAACGCGATCATTTCCAATTTGTAAATATTTATAATCAAGAATATTGAAACAACACATGATACTGCAAACGAAAATGAAAATAATATCGAGCATTGCAAACGCGATCATTGCCAATTTGTAAATAAATTTATTGAAGAATATTGAAATAACACATGAAATAGAAATGAAAATGAAAATAATATGGAGCATTCCAAACGCGATCATTCCCAATTTGTAAATATTTATATTCAAGAATATTGAAACAACACATGATACTGCAGACGAAAATGAAAATGATATCGAGCATTGCAAACGCGATCATTACCAATTTGTAAATAAATTTATTGAAGAATATTGAAATACCACATGAAATAAAAACGAAAATGAAAATAATATGGAGCATTGCAAACGCGATCATTTCCAATTTGTAAATATTTATATTCAAGAATATTGAAACAACACATGAAATTGCAAACGAAAATGAAAAGAATATCGAGCATTGTAAACGCTATCATTACCAATTTGTAAATAAATTTATTGAAGGATATTGAAATAACACATGAAATAGAAACGAAAATGAAAATAATATGGAGCATTTCAAACGCGATCATTTCCAATTTGTATATATTTATATTCAAGAATATTGAAACAACATATGAAATTGCAAACCAAAATGAAAAGAATATCGAGCATTGCAAACGCGATCATTACCAATATGTAAATAAATTTATTGAAGGATATTGAAATATCACATGAAATATAAACGAAAATGAAAATAATATGGAGCATTGCAAACGCGACCATTACCAATTTGTAAATAAATTTATTTAAGAATATTGAAATATCACATGAAATAGACACAAATATGAAAATAATATGGAGCATTGCAAACGCGATCATTTCCAATTTGTAAATATTTATATTCAAGAATTTTGAAACAACACATGAAATTGCAAACGAAAATGAAAATAATATCAAGCATTGCAAACGCGATCATTGCCAATTTGTAAATAAATTTATTGAAGAATATTCAAATAACACATGAAATAGAAATGAAAATGAAAATAGTATGGAGCATTCCAAACGCGATCATTCCCAATTTGTAAATATTTATATTCAAGAATATTGAAACAACACATGATACTGCAAACGAAAATGAAAATAGTATGGAGCATTGCAAACGCGATCACTACCCATTTGTAAATAAATTTATTGAAGAATATTGAAATATCACATGAAATTGCAAACGAAAATGAAAATAATATGGAGCATTGCGAACGCGATCATTTCCAATTTGTAAATATCTATATTCAAGAATATTGAAACAACACATGAAATTGCAAACGAAAATGAAAAGAATATCGAGCATTGTAAACGCGATCATTACCAATTTGTAAATAAATTTATTGAAGTATATTGAAATAACACATGAAATCGAAATGAAAATAAAAATAATATCGAGCATTGCAAACGCGATCATTCCCAATTTGTAAATAATTATATTCAAGAATTTTGAAACAACACATGAAATTGCAAACGAAAATGAAAATAATATCGAGCATTGCAAACGCGATCATTACCAATTTGTAAATAAATTTATTGAAGAATATTGAAATAACACATGAAATAGAAACGAAAATGAAAATAATATGGAGCATTCCAAACGCGATCTTTCCCAATTTGTAAATATTTATATTCAAGAATATTGAAACAACACATGATACTGCAAACGAAAATGAAAATAATATCGAGCATTGCAAACGCGATCATTACCAATTTGTAAATAAATTTATTGAAGAATATTGAAATATCACATGAAATAAAAACGAAAATGAAAATAATATGGAGCATTTCAAACGCGATCATTTCCAATTTGTAAATATTTATATTCAAGAATATTGAAACAACATATGAAATTGCAAACCAAATTGAAAAGAATATCGAGCATTGCAAACGCGATCATTACCAATATGTAAATAAATTTATTGAAGGATATTGAAATATCACATGAAATATAAACGAAAATGGAAATAATATGGAGCATTGCAAACGCGACCATTACCAATTTGTAAATATTTATATTGAAGAATATTGAAACAACACATGAAATTGCAAACGAAAATGAAAATAATATCGAGCATTGCAAACGCGATCATTACCAATTTGTAAATAAATTTATTGAAGAATATTGAAATAACACATGAAATAGAAATGAAAATGAAAATAATATCAAGCATTGCAAACGCGATCATTACCAATTTGTAAATATTTATATTCAAGAATTTTGAAACAACACATGAAATTGCAAACGAAAATGAACATAATATCGAGCATTGCAAACGCGATCATTACCAATTTTTAAATAAATTTATTGAAGAATATTGAAATAACACATAAAATAGAAACGAAAATGAAAATAATATCGAGCATTGCAAAAGCGATCATTACCAATTTGTAAATAAATTTATTGAAGAATATTGAAATAACACATGAAATAGAAACGAAAATGAAAATAATATCGAGCATTGCAAACGCGATCATTCCCAATTTGTAAATAATTATATTCAAGAATTTTGAAACAACACATGAAATTGCAAACGAAAATGAAAATAATATCGAGCATTGCAAACGCGAACTTTATTAATTTGTAAATAAATTTATTGAAGAATATTGAAATAACAAATGAAATAAAAATGAAAATGAAAATAATATCAGGCATTCAAACGCGATCATTCCCAATTTGTATATATTTATATTCAAGAATGTTGAAACAACACATGAAATTGCAAACGAAAATGATTATAATATCGAGCATTGCAAACGCGATCATTACCTATTTGTAAATAAATTTATTGAAGAATATTGAAATAACAGATGAAATAGAAATGAAAATTAAAAATAATATCGAGCATTGCAAACGCGATCATTCCCAATTTGTAAATAATTATATTCAAGAATTTTGAAACAACACATGAAATTGCAAACGAAAATGAAAATAATATCGAGCATTGCAAGCGCGTTCATTACCAATTTGTAAATAAATTTATTGAAGAATATTGAAATAACACATGAAATAGAAATGAAAATGAAAATAATATGAGGCATTGCAAACGCGATCATTGCCAATTTCTAAATATTTATATTCAAGAATGTTGAAACAACACTCGAAATTGCAAACGAAAATGAACATAATATCGAGCATTGCAAACGCGATCATTACCAATTTGTAAATAAATTTATTGAAGAATATTGAAATAACACATGAAATAGAAACGAAAATGAAAATAATATCCAGCATTGCAAAAGCGACCATTAGCAATTTGTAAATAAATTTATTGAAGAATATTGAAATAACACATGAAATAGAAACGAAAATGAAAATAATATCGAGCATTGCAAACGCGATCATTCCCAATTTCTAAATAATTATATTCAAGAATTTTGAAACAAGACATGAAATTGCAAACGAAAATGAAAATGATATCGAGCATTGCAAACGCGAACTTTACTAATTTGTAAATAAATTTATTGAAGAATACTGAAATAACAAATGAAATAAAAATGAAAATGAAAATAATATCAGGCATTGCAAAAGCGATCATTCTCAATTTGTAAATATTTATATTCAAGAATGTTGAAACAACACATGAAATTGCAAACGAAAATGAACATAATATCGAGCATTGCAAACGCGATCATTACCAATTTGTAAATAAATTTATTGAAGTATATTGAAATAACACATGAAATCGAAATGAAAATAAAAATAATATCGAGCATTGCAAACGCGATCATTCCCAATTTGTAAATAATTATATGCAAGAATTTTGAAACAACACATGAATTTGCAAACGAAAATGATAATAATATCGAGCATTGCAATGCGATCTTTACCAATTTGTAAATAAATTTATTGAAGAATATTGAAATAAAGCATGAAATAGAAATGAAAATAAAAATAATATCAAGCATTGCAAACGCGATCATTCCCAATTTGTAAATATTTCTATTCAAGTGTATTGAAATAAAACATGAAGTTGTAAACGAAAATGAAAATAATATAAAGCATTTCAAACGCGATCTTTAACAATTTTTAAATAAATTTATTGAAGAATATTGAATTAACACATGAAATATAAACGAAAATGAAAATAATATGGAGCATTGCAAACGCGATCATTTCCAATTTGTAAGTATTTATAATCAAGAATATTGAAACAACAAATGATACTGCAAAAGGAAAATGAAAATAATATCGAGCATTGCAAACGCGATCATTGCCAATTTGTAAATAAATTTATTGAAGAATATTGAAATAACACATGAAATAGAAATGAAAATGAAAATAATATGGAGCATTCCAAACGCGATCATTCCCAATTTGTAAATATTTATATTCAAGAATATTGAAACAACACATGATACTGCAAACGAAAATGAAAATAATATCGAGCATTGCAAACGCGATCATTACCAATTTGTAAATAAATTTATTGAAGAATATTGAAATATCACATGAAATAAAAACGAAAATGAAAATAATATGGAGCATTTCAAACGCGATCATTTCCAATTTGTAAATATTTATATTCAAGAATATTGAAACAACATATGAAATTGCAAACCAAATTGAAAAGAATATCGAGCATTGCAAACGCGATCATTACCAATATGTAAATAAATTTATTGAAGGATATTGAAATATCACATGAAATATAAACGAAAATGGAAATAATATGGAGCATTGCAAACGCGACCATTACCAATTTGTAAATATTTATATTGAAGAATATTGAAACAACACATGAAATTGCAAACGAAAATGAAAATAATATCAAGCATTGCAAACGCGATCATTGCCAATTTGTAAATAAATTTATTGAAGAATATTCAAATAACACATGAAATAGAAATGAAAATGAAAATAATATCAAGCATTGCAAACGCGATCATAACCAATTTGTAAATATTTATATTCAAGAATTTTGATACAACACATGAAATTGCAAACGAAAATGAACATAATATCGAGCATTGCAAACGCGATTGTTACTAATTTTTAAATAAATTTATTGAAGAATATTGAAATAACACATAAAATAGAAACGAAAATGAAAATAATATCGAGCATTGCAAAAGCGACCATTACCAATTTGTAAATAAATTTATTGAAGAATATTGAAATAACACATGAAATAGAAACGAAAATGAAAATAATATCGAGCATTGCAAACGCGATCATTACCAATTTGTAAATATTTATATTCAAGAATATTGAAACAACACATGAAATTGTAAACGAAAATGAAAATAATATCGAGCATTGCAAACGCCATCATTACCAATTTGTTAATATTTATATTGAAGAATATTGAAATAACACATGAAATAGTAAAAGAAAATGAAAATAATATCGAGCATTGCAACCGCGATCACTACGAATTTCTTAATATTTATATTGAAGAATATTGAAATAACACATGAAATAGTAAGAGAAAATGAAAATAATATCGAGCATTGCAAACGCCATCACTAGGAATTTCTTAATATTTATATTGAAGAATATTGAAATAACACATGAAATAGTAAAAGAAAATGAAAATAATATCGAGCATGGCGACCGCCATCACTACGAATTTCTTAATATTTATATTGAAGAATATTGGAACAACACATGAAATAGTAAAAGAAAATGAAAATAATATCGAGCATTGCAACCGCCATCACTACGAATTTCTTAATATTTATATTGAAGAATATTGAAACAACACATGAAATAGTAAAAGAAAATGAAAATAATATCGAGCATGGCAACCGCCATCATTACGAATTTCTTAATATTTATATTGAAGAATATTGAAACAACACATGAAATAGTAAAAGAAAATGAAAATAATATCGAGCATGGCAACCGCCATCATTACGAATTTCTTAATATTTATATTGAAGAATATTGAAATAACACATGAAATAGTAAGAGAAAATGAAAATAATATCGAGCATTGCAAACGCCATCACTACGAATTTCTTAATATTTATATGGAAGAATATTGGAACAACACATGAAATAGTAAAAGAAAATGAAAATAATATCGAGCTTTGCAACCGCCATCACTAGGAATTTCTTAATATTTATATTGAAGAATATTGAAACAACACATGAAATAGTAAAAGAAAATGAAAATAATATCGAGCATGGCGACCGCCATCACTACGAATTTCTTAATATTTATATTGAAGAATATTGAAATAACACATGAAATAGTAAAAGAAAATGAAAATAATATCGAGCATGGCGACCGCCATCACTACGAATTTCTTAATATTTATATTGAAGAATATTGAAACAACACATGAAATAGTAAAAGAAAATGAAAATAATATCGAGCATGGCGACCGCCATCACTACGAATTTCTTAATATTTATATTGAAGAATATTGAAATAACACATGAAATAGTAAAAGAAAATGAAAATAATATCGAGCATTGCAACCGCCATCACTACGAATTTCTTAATATTTATATTGAAGAATATTGAAAAAACACATGAAATAGTAAAAGAAAATGAAAATAATATCGAGCATTGCAACCGCCATCACTACGAATTTCTTAATATTTATATTGAAGAATATTGAAATAACACATGAAATAGTAAAAGAAAATGAAAATAATATCGGGCATGGCGAACGCCATCATTACGAATTTCTTAATATTTATATTGAAGAATATTGAAATAACACATGAAATAGTAAGAGAAAATGAAAATAATATCGAGCATTGCAAAACGCCATCATTACGAATTTCTTAATATTTATATTGAAGAATATTGAAATAACACATGAAATAGTAAAAGAAAATGAAAATAATATCGAGCATTGCAACCGCCATCACTACGAATTTATTAATATTTATATTGAAGAATATTGAAATAACACATGAAATAGTAAAAGAAAATGAAAATAATATCGGGCATGGCGACAGCCATCATTACGAATTTCTTAATATTTATATTGAAGAATATTGAAATAACACATGAAATAGTAAGAGAAAATGAAAATAATATCGAGCATGGCGACAGTCATCATTACGAATTTCTTAATATTTATAATGAAGAATATTGAAATAACACATGAAATAGTAAGAGAAAATGAAAATAATATCGAGCATTGCACCCGCCATCACTACGAATTTCTTAATATTTATATTGAAGAATATTGAAATAACACATGAAATAGTAAAAGAAAATGAAAATAATATCGAGCACTGCAACCGCCATCACTACGAATTTCTTAATATTTATATTGAAGAATATTGAAATAACACATGAAATAGTAAAAGAAAATGAAAATAATATCGGGCATGGCGACAGTCATCATTACGAATTTCTTAATATTTATAATGAAGAATATTGGAATAACACATGAAATAGTAAGAGAAAATGAAAATAATATCGGGCATGGCGAACGCCATCATTACGAATTTCTTAATATTTATATTGAAGAATATTGAAGTAACACATGAAATAGTAAAACAAAATGAAAATAATATCGAGAATTGCCACCGCAATCACTACGAATTTCTTAATATTTATATTGAAGAATATTGAAATAACTCATGAAATAGTTAAAGAAAATGAAAATAATATCGGGCATGGCGAACGCCATCATTACGAATTTCTTAATATATATATTGAAGAATATTGGAATAACACATGAAATAATTAATGAAAATGAAAATAACATCGAGCATTGCAACCGCCATTATTACGAATTTCTCAATATTTATATTGAAGAATATTGAAGTAACACAAGAAATAGTAAAAGAAAATTAATATGATATCGGGCATGGCGAACACCATCATTACGAATTTCTTAATATTTATATTGAAGAATATTGAAGTAACACAAGAAATAGTAAAAGAAAATGAAAATAATATCGAGCATTGCCACCGCAATCACTACGAATTTCTTAATATTTATATTGAAGAATATTGAAGTAACACAAGAAATAGTAAAAGAAAATGAAAATAATATCGAGCATTGCAACCGCCATCACTACGAATTTCTTAATATTTATATTGAAGAATATTAAAATAACTCATGAAATAGTTAAAGAAAATGAAAATAATATCGGGCATGGCGAACGCCATCATTACGAATTTCTTAATATTTATAATGAAGAATATTGAAATAACACATGAAATAATAAGAGAAAATGAAAATAATATCGAGCATTGCACCCGCCATCACTACGAATTTCTTAATATTTATATTGAAGAATATTGAAAAAAAAACATGAAATAGTTAAAGAAAATGAAAATAATATCGAGCACTGCAACCGCCATCACTACGAATTTCTTAATATTTACATTGAAGAATATTGAAATAACACATGAAATAGTAAAAGAAAATGAAAATAATATCGGGCATGGCGACAGTCATCATTACGAATTTCTTAATATTTATAATGAAGAATATTGAAATAACACATGAAATAGTAAGAGAAAATGAAAATAATATCGAGCACTGCAACCGCCATCACTACGAATTTCTTAAAATTTATATTGAAGAATATTGAAATAACACATGAAATAGTAAGAGAAAATGAAAATAATATCGGGAATGGCGACAGTCATCATTACGAATTTCTTAATATTTATAATGAAGAATATTGAAATAACACATGAAATAGTAAGAGAAAATGAAAATAATATCGAGCATTGCAACCGCCATCACTAACATTTGGTAAATATTTACATTGAAGAATATTGAAATAACACATGAAATAGTAAAAGAAAATGAAAATAATATAGAGCATGGCGACGGCCACCATTACGAATTTCTTAATATATATGGAAGTATATTGAAATGATCATGAAATTGTAAAAGAAAATGAAAATAATATCGAGCATGGCGACCACCACCATTACGAATTTCTTAATATATATGGAAGAATATTGTAATAACACATGAAATAGTAAAAGAAAATGAAAATAATATCGAGCATGGCGACCGCCATCACTAGGAATTTCTTAATATTTATAATGAAGAATATTGAAATAACACATGAAATAGTAAAAGAAAATGAAAATAATATCGAGCATGGCGACCGCCATCACTAGGAATTTCTTAATATTTATATTGAAGAATATTGGAACAACACATGAAATAGTAAAAGAAAATGAAAATAATATCGAGCATGGCGACCGCCATCACTAGGAATTTCTTAATATTTATATTGAAGAATATTGGAACAACACATGAAATAGTAAAAGAAAATGAAAATAATATCGAGCATGGCGACCGCCATCACTAGGAATTTCTTAATATTTATATGGAAGAATATTGGAACAACACATGAAATAGTAAAAGGAAATGAAAATAATATCGAGCATGGCGACCGCCATCACTACGAATTTCTTAATATTTATATGGAAGAATATTGGAACAACACATGAAATAGTAAAAGGAAATGAAAATAATATCGAGCATGGCGACCGCCATCACTAGGAATTTCTTAATATTTATATGGAAGAATATTGGGAACAACACATGAAATAGTAAAAAGAAAATGAAAATAATATCGAGCATGAAGTGACCGCCATCACTAGGAATTTTAATATTTATATTGAAGAATATTGAAATAACACATGATATAGTAAGAGAAAAATGAAAATAAAATCGAGCATTAAAACGCCATCACTAGAATTTATTTCTATTTATATTTAAAAAATATTGGAACAGGCATGAAATAGTAAAAGAAAATGAAAATAATATCGAGCATGGCGACCGCCATCACTAGGAATTGCTTAATATTTATATGGAAGAATATTGGAACAACACATGAAGTAGTAAAAGGAAATGAAAATAATATCGAGCATGGCGACCGCCATCACTAGGAATTTCTTAATATTTCTATGGAAGAATATTGGAACAACACATGAAATAGTAAAAGGAAATAAAAATAATATCGGGCATAGCGACCGCCATCACTACGAATTTATTAATATTTTTATGGAAGAATATTTGAACAACACAAGAAATAGTAAAAGAAAATGAAAATAATATCGAGCATGGCGACCGCCATCACTAGGAATTTCTTAATATTTATATTGAAGAATATTGAAATAACACATGATATAGTAAGAGAAAAATGAAAATAATATCGAGCATGGCGACCGCCATCACTAGGAATTTCTTAATATTTATATTGAAGAATATTGGAACAACACATGAAATAGTAAAAGAAAATGAAAATAATATCGAGCATGGCGACCGCCACCATTACGAATTTCTTAATATATATGGAAGAATATTGAAATAACACATGATATAGTAAGAGAAAAATGAAAATAAAATCGAGCATTGCAAACGCCATCACTAGGAATTTCTTAATATTTATATTGAAGAATATTGAAATAACACATGAAATAGTAAAAGAAAATGAAAATAATATCGAGCATGGCGACCGCCACCATTACGAATTTCTTAATATTTATATTGAAGAATATTGGAACAACACATGAAATAGTAAAAGAAAATGAAAATATTATCGAGCATGGCGACTGCCATCACTAGGAATTTCTTAATATTTGTATTGGAGAATATTGGAACAACACATGAAATAGTAAAAGAAAATGAAAATAATATCGAGCATGGCGACCGCCACCATTACGAATTTCTTAATATATATGGAAGAATATTGAAATAACACATGAAATAGTAAAAGAAAATGAAAATAATATCGAGCATGGCGACCGCCATCACTACGAATTTCTTAATATATATATTGAAGAATATTGAAATAACACATGAAATAGTAAAAGAAAATGAAAATAATATCGAGCATTGCAACCGCCATCACTACGAATTTCTTAATATTTATATGGAAGAATATTGGAACGACACATGAAATAGTAAAAGAAAATGAAAATAATATCGAGCATGCGACCGCCATCACTAGGAATTTCTTAATATTTATATTGAAGAATATTGAAATAACACATGAAATAGTAAAAGAAAATGAAAATAATATCGAGCATGGCGACCGCCATCACTAGGAATTTCTTAATATTTATATTGAATAATATTGAAATAACACATGAAATAGTAAAAGAAAATGAAAATAATATCGAGCTTTGCAACCGCCATCACTAGGAATTTCTTAATATATATGGAAGAATATTGGAACAACACATGAAATAGTAAAAGAAAATGAAAATAATATCGAGCATGGCGACCGCCATCACTAGGAATTTCTTAATATTTATATTGAAGAATATTGGAACAACACATGAAATAGTAAAAGAAAATGAAAATAATATCGAGCATGGCGACCGCCATCACTACGAATTTCTTAATATTTATATGGAAGAATATTGGAACAACACATGAAATAGTAAAAGGAAATGAAAATAATATCGAGCATGGCGACCGCCATCACTACGAATTTCTTAATATTTATATGGAAGAATATTGGAACAACACATGAAATAGTAAAAGAAAATGAAAATAATATCGAGCATTGCAACCGCCATCACTACGAATTTCTTAATATTTATATGGAAGAATATTGGAACAACACATGAAATAGTAAAAGAAAATGAAAATAATATCGAGCATGCGACCGCCATCACTAGGAATTTCTTAATATTTATATTGAAGAATATTGAAATAACACATGAAATAGTAAAAGAAAATGAAAATAATATCGAGCATGGCGACCGCCATCACTAGGAATTTCTTAATATTTATATTGAAGAATATTGAAATAACACATGAAATAGTAAAAGAAAATGAAAATAATATCGAGCATGGCGACCGCCATCACTACGAATTTCTTAATATTTATATTGAAGAATATTGGAACAACACATGAAATAGTAAAAGAAAATGAAAATAATATCGAGCATGGCGACCGCCATCACTACGAATTTCTTAATATTTATATTGAAGAATATTGGAACAACACATGAAATAGTAAAAGAAAATGAAAATAATATCGAGCATGGCGACCGCCATCACTACGAATTTCTTAATATTTATATTGAAGAATATTGAAATAACACATGAAATAGTAAAAGAAAATGAAAATAATATCGAGCATGGCGACCGCCATCACTACGAATTTCTTAATATTTATATTGAAGAATATTGGAACAACACATGAAATAGTAAAAGAAAATGAAAATAATATCGAGCATGGCGACCGCCATCACTACGAATTTCTTAATATTTATATTGAAGAATATTGAAATAACACATGAAATAGTAAAAGAAAATGAAAATAATATCGAGCATGGCGACCGCCATCACTAGAATTTCTTAATATTTATATTGAAGAATATTGGAACAACACATGAAATAGTAAAAGAAAATGAAAATAATATCGAGCATGGCGACCGCCATCACTACGAATTTCTTAATATTTATATTGAAGAATATTGAAATAACACATGAAATAGTAAAAGAAAATGAAAATAATATCGAGCATTGCAACCGCCATCACTACGAATTTCTTAATATTTATATGGAAGAATATTGGAACAACACATGAAATAGTAAAAGGAAATGAAAATAATATCGAGCATGGCGACCGCCATCACTAGGAATTTCTTAATATTTATATGGAAGAATATTGGAACAACACATGAAATAGTAAAAGGAAATGAAAATAATATCGAGCATGGCGACCGCCATCACTAGGAATTTCTTAATATTTATATGGAAGAATATTGGAACAACACATGAAATAGTAAAAGAAAATGAAAATAATATCGGGCATAGCGACCGCCATCACTACGAATTTATTAATATTTATATGGAAGAATATTGGAACAACACATGAAATAGTAAAAGAAAATGAAAATAATATCGAGCATGGCGACCGCCATCACTAGGAATTTCTTAATATTTATATGGAAGAATATTGGAACAACACATGAAATAGTAAAAGGAAATGAAAATAATATCGAGCATGGCGACCGCCATCACTACGAATTTCTTAATATTTATATGGAAGAATATTGGAACAACACATGAAATAGTAAAAGAAAATGAAAATAATATCGAGCATGGCGACCGCCATCACTAGGAATTTCTTAATATTTATATTGAAGAATATTGGAACAACACATGAAATAGTAAAAGAAAATGAAAATAATATCGAGCATTGCGACCGCCATCACTAGGAATTTCTTAATATTTATATTGAAGAATATTGGAACAACACATGAAATAGTAAAAGAAAATGAAAATAATATCGAGCATGGCGACCGCCATCACTACGAATTTCTTAATATTTATATTGAAGAATATTGGAACAACACATGAAATAGTAAAAGAAAATGAAAATAATATCGAGCATGGCGACCGCCATCACTACGAATTTCTTAATATTTATATTGAAGAATATTGGAACAACACATGAAATAGTAAAAGAAAATGAAAATAATATCGAGCATGGCGACCGCCATCACTACGAATTTCTTAATATTTATATTGAAGAATATTGGAACAACACATGAAATAGTAAAAGAAAATGAAAATAATATCGAGCATGGCGACCGCCATCACTACGAATTTCTTAATATTTATATGGAAGAATATTGGAAAACACATGAAATAGTAAAAGAAAATGAAAATAATATCGAGCATTGCAACCGCCATCACTACGAATTTCTTAATATTTATATGGAAGAATATTGGAACAACACATGAAATAGTAAAAGAAAATGAAAATAATATCGAGCATGGCGACCGCCATCACTACGAATTTCTTAATATTTATATTGAAGAATATTGAAATAACACATGAAATAGTAAAAGAAAATGAAAATAATATCGAGCATGGCGACCGCCATCACTACGAATTTCTTAATATTTATATTGAAGAATATTGAAATAACACATGAAATAGTAAAAGAAAATGAAAATAATATCGAGCATGGCGACCGCCAGCATTTGGAATTTCTTAATATTTATATTGAAGAATATTGGAACAACACATGAAATAGTAAAAGAAAATGAAAATAATATCGAGCATGGCGACCAAAATCACTACGAATTTCTTAATAATTATATTGAAGAATATTGGAACAACACATGAAATAGTAAAAGAAAATGAAAATAATATCGAGCATGGCGACCGCCATCACTACGAATTTCTTAATATTTATATTGAAGAATATTGGAACAACACATGAAATAGTAAAAGAAAATGAAAATAATATCGAGCATGGCGACCGCCATCACTACGAATTTCTTAATATTTATATGGAAGAATATTGGAACAACACATGAAATAGTAAAAGAAAATGAAAATAATATCGAGCATGGCGACCGCCATCACTACGAATTTCTTAATATTTATATGGAAGAATATTGGAACAACACATGAAATAGTAAAAGAAAATGAAAATAATATCGAGCATGGCGACCGCCATCACTACGAATTTCTTAATATTTATATGGAAGAATATTGGAACAACACATGAAATAGTAAAAGAAAATGAAAATAATATCGAGCATGGCGACCGCCATCACTACGAATTTCTTAATATTTATATTGAAGAATATTGGAACAACACATGAAATAGTAAAAGAAAATGAAAATAATATCGAGCATGGCGACCGCCATCACTAGGAATTTCTTAATATTTATATTGAAGAATATTGAAACAACACATGAAATAGTAAAAGAAAATGAAAATAATATCGAGCATGGCGACCGCCATCACTACGAATTTCTTAATATTTATATTGAAGAATATTGAAATAACACATGAAATAGTAAAAGAAAATGAAAATAATATCGAGCATGGCGACCGCCATCACTAGGAATTTCTTAATATTTATATTGAAGAATATTGAAATAACACATGAAATAGTAAAAGAAAATGAAAATAATATCGAGCATGGCGACCGCCATCACTACGAATTTCTTAATATTTATATTGAAGAATATTGAAATAACACATGAAATAGTAAAAGAAAATGAAAATAATATCGAGCATGGCGACCGCCATCACTACGAATTTCTTAATATTTATATTGAAGAATATTGAAACAACACATGAAATAGTAAAAGAAAATGAAAATAATATCGAGCATGGCGACCGCCATCACTACGAATTTCTTAATATTTATATTGAAGAATATTGAAATAACACATGAAATAGTAAAAGAAAATGAAAATAATATCGAGCATGGCGACCGCCATCACTACGAATTTCTTAATATTTATATTGAAGAATATTGGAACAACACATGAAATAGTAAAAGAAAATGAAAATAATATCGAGCATGGCGACCGCCATCACTACGAATTTCTTAATATTTATATTGAAGAATATTGAAATAACACATGAAATAGTAAGAGAAAATGAAAATAATATCGAGCATTGCAAACGCCATCATTACGAATTTCTTAATATTTATATTGAAGAATATTGAAATAACACATGAAATAGTAAAAGAAAATGAAAATAATATCGAGCATGGCGACCGCCATCACTACGAATTTCTTAATATTTATATTGAAGAATATTGAAATAACACATGAAATAGTAAAAGAAAATGAAAATAATATCGAGCATGGCGACCGCCATCACTAGGAATTTCTTAATATTTATATTGAAGAATATTGGAACAACACATGAAATAGTAAAAGAAAATGAAAATAATATCGAGCATGGCGACCGCCATCACTAGGAATTTCTTAATATTTATATTGAAGAATATTGAAATAACACATGAAATAGTAAGAGAAAAATGAAAATAAAATCGAGCATTGCAAACGCCATCACTACGAATTTCTTAATATTTATATTGAAGAATATTGAAATAACACATGAAATAGTAAGAGAAAATGAAAATAATATCGAGCATTGCAACCGCCATCACTACGAATTTCTTAATATTTATATTGAAGAATATTGAAACAACACATGAAATAGTAAAAGAAAATGAAAATAATATCGAGCATGGCGACCGCCATCACTACGAATTTCTTAATATTTATATTGAAGAATATTGAAATAACACATGAAATAGTAAAAGAAAATGAAAATAATATCGAGCATGGCGACCGCCATCACTACGAATTTCTTAATATTTATATTGAAGAATATTGGAACAACACATGAAATAGTAAAAGAAAATGAAAATAATATCGAGCATGGCGACCGCCATCACTACGAATTTCTTAATATTTATATTGAAGAATATTGAAATAACACATGAAATAGTAAAAGAAAATGAAAATAATATCGAGCATGGCGACCGCCATCACTACGAATTTCTTAATATTTATATTGAAGAATATTGAAATAACACATGAAATAGTAAAAGAAAATGAAAATAATATCGAGCATTGCAACCGCCATCACTACGAATTTCTTAATATTTATATTGAAGAATATTGAAATAACACATGAAATAGTAAAAGAAAATGAAAATAATATCGAGCATGGCGACCGCCATCACTACGAATTTCTTAATATTTATATTGAAGAATATTGAAATAACACATGAAATAGTAAAAGAAAATGAAAATAATATCGAGCATGGCGACCGCCATCATTACGAATTTCTTAATATTTATATTGAAGAATATTGAAATAACACATGAAATAGTAAGAGAAAATGAAAATAATATCGAGCATTGCAACCGCCATCACTACGAATTTCTTAATATTTATATTGAAGAATATTGAAATAACACATGAAATAGTAAAAGAAAATGAAAATAATATCGGGCATGGCGAACGCCATCATTACGAATTTCTTAATATTTATATTGAAGAATATTGAAATAACACATGAAATAGTAAAAGAAAATGAAAATAATATCGAGCATTGCAACCGCCATCACTACGAATTTCTTAATATTTATATTGAAGAATATTGAAATAACACATGAAATAGTAAAAGAAAATGAAAATAATATCGAGCATTGCAACCGCCATCACTACGAATTTCTTAATATTTATATTGAAGAATATTGAAATAACACATGAAATAGTAAAAGAAAATGAAAATAATATCGGGCATGGCGACCGCCATCATTACGAATTTCTTAATATTTATATTGAAGAATATTGAAATAACACATGAAATAGTAAGAGAAAATGAAAATAATATCGAGCATGGCAACCGCCATCACTACGAATTTCTTAATATTTATATTGAAGAATATTGAAATAACACATGAAATAGTAAAAGAAAATGAAAATAATATCGAGCATTGCAACCGCCATCACTACGAATTTCTTAATATTTATATTGAAGAATATTGAAATAACACATGAAATAGTAAAAGAAAATGAAAATAATATCGGGCATGGCGAACGCCATCATTACGAATTTCTTAATATTTATATTGAAGAATATTGAAGTAACACAAGAAATAGTAAAAGAAAATGAAAATAATATCGAGCATTGCAACCGCCATCACTACGAATTTCTTAATATTTATATTGAAGAATATTGAAATAACACATGAAATAGTAAAAGAAAATGAAAATAATATCGGGAATGGCGACAGTCATCATTACGAATTACTTAATATTTATATTGAAGAATATTGAAATAACAAATGAAATAGTAAGAGAAAATGAAATTAATATCGGGAATGGCGACAGTCATCATTACGAATTTCTTAATATCTATAATGAAGAATATTGAAATAACACATTAAATAGTAAGAGAAAATGAAAATAATATCGAGCATTGCACCCGCCATCACTACGAATTTCTTAATATTTATATTGAAGAATATTGAAAAAAAACATGAAATAGTTAAAGAAAATGAAAATAATATCGAGCACTGCAACCGCCATCACTACGAATTTCTTAATATTTATATTGAAGAATATTAAAATAACTCATGAAATAGTGAAAGAAAATGAAAATAATATCGCGCATGGCGAACGCCATCATTACGAATTTCTTAATATTTATAATGAAGAATATTGAAATAACACATGAAATAGTAAGAGAAAATGAAAATAATATCGAGAATTGCACCCGCCATCACTACGAATTTCTTAATATTTATATTGAAGAATATTGAAAAAAAAACATGAAATAGTTAAAGAAAATGAAAATAATATCGAGCACTGCAACCGCCATCACTACGAATTTCTTAATATTTACATTGAAGAATATTGAAATAACACATGAAATAGTAAAAGAAAATGAAAATAATATCGGGAATGGCGACAGTCATCATTACGAATTTCTTAATATTTATATTGAAGAATATTGAAGTAACACAAGAAATAGTAAAAGAAAATGAAAATAATATCGAGCATTGCAACCGCCATCACTACGAATTTATTAATATTTAAATTGAAGAATATTGAAATAACACATGAAATAGTAAGAGAAAATGAAATTAATATCGGGAATGGCGACAGTCATCATTACGAATTTCTTAATATTTATAATGAAGAATATTGAAATAACACATGAAATAGTAAGAGAAAATGAAAATAATATCGAGCATTGCACCCGCCATCACTACGAATTTCTTAATATTTATATTGAAGAATATTGAAATAACACATGAAATAGTAAAAGAAAATGAAAATAATATCGAGCATTGCAACCGCCATCACTACGAATTTCTTAATATTTATATTGAAGAATATTGAAAAAAAACATGAAATAGTTAAAGAAAATGAAAATAATATCGGGCATGGCGAACGCAATCATTACGAATTTCTTAATATTTATAATGAAGAATATTGAAATAACACATGAAATAGTATGAGAAAATGAAAATAATATCGAGCACAGCAACCGCCATTACTACGAATTTCTTAATATCTATATTGAAGAATATTAAAAAAACACATGAAATAGTAAGAGAAAATGAAAATAATATCGAGCACTGCAACCGCCATTAATACGAATTTCTTAATATTTACATTGAAGAATATTGAAATAACACATGAAATAGTAAAACAAAATGAAAATATTATCGGGAATGTCGACAGCCATCATTACGAATTTCTTAATATTTATATTGAAGAATATTGAATTAACACAAGAAATAGTAAAAGAAAATGAAAATAATATCGAGCATTGCAACCGCCATCACTACGAATTTCTTAATATTTATATTGAAGAATATAGAAATAACACATGAAATAGTAAAAGAAAATGAAATTAATATCGGGCATGGCGAAAGCCGTCATTACGAATTACTTAATATTTATATGGAAGAATATTGAAATAACACATGAAATAGTAAGAGAAAATGAAATTAATATCGAGCATTGCAACCGCCATCACTACGAATTTCTTAATATTTATATTGAAGAATATTGAAAAAAAACATGAAATAGTTAAAGAAAATGAAAATAATATCGGGCATGGCGAACGCCATCATTACGAATTTCTTAATATTTATAATGAAGAATATTGAAATAACACATGAAATAGTAAGAGAAAATGAAAATAATATCGAGCACTGCAACCGCCATTACTACGAATTTCTTAATATCTATATTAAAGAATATTAAAAAAAGACATGAAATAGTAGGAGAAAATGAAAATAATATCGAGCACTGCAACCGCCATTACAACGAATTTCTTAATATTTACATTGAAGAATATTGAAATAACACATGAAATAGTAAAACAAAATGAAAATAATATCGGGAATGGCGACAGCCATCATTACGAATTTCTTAATATTTATATTGAAGAATATTGAAGTAACACAAGAAATAGTAGAAGAAAATGAAAATAATATCGAGCATTGCAACCGTCATCACTAAGAATTTCTTAATATTTATATTGAAGAATATAGAAATAACACATGAAATAGTAAAATAAAATGAAAATAATATCGGGAATGGCGACAGTCATCATTACGAATTTCTTAATATTTATATTGAAGAATATTGAAATAACACATGAAATAGTAAAAGAAAATGAAAATAATATCGAGCATTGCAACCGCCATCACTACGAATTTCTTAATATTTATATTGAAGAATATTGAAATAACACATGAAATAGTAAGAGAAAATGAAATTAATATCGAGCATTGCAACCGCCATCATTACAAATTTCTTAATATTTAAATTGAAGAATATTAAAATAACTCATGAAATAGTGAAAGAAAATGAAAATAATATCGGGCATGGCGAACGCCATCATTACGAATTTCTTAATATTTATAATGAAGAATATTGAAATAACACATGAAATAGTAAGAGAAAATGAAAATAATATCGTGCACTGCAACCGATATCACTACGAATTTCTTAAAATTTATATTGAAGAATATTGAAATAACACATGAAATAGTAAGAGAAAATGAAATTAATATCGAGCATTGCACCCGCCATCACTACGAATTTCTTAATATTTATATTGAAGAATATTGAAAAAAAAACATGAAATAGTTAAAGAAAATGAAAATAATATCGAGCATTGCAACCGCCATCACTACGAATTTCTTAATATTTATATTGAAGAATATTAAAATAACTCATGAAATAGTAAAAGAAAATGAAAATAATATCTGGCATGGCGAACGCCATCATTACGAATTTCTTAATAATTATATTGAAGAAAATTGAAGTAACAATTGAAATAGTAAAAGTAAATGAAAATAATATCGAGAATTGCCACCGCAATCACTACGAATTTCTTAATATTTATATTGAAGAATATTGAAATAACACTTGAAATAATAAAAGAAAATGAAAATAATATCGGACATGGCGAACGCCATCATTACGAATTTCTTAATATTTTTGTATTGAAGAATATTGAAGTAACAAATGAAATAGTAAAAGAAAATGAAAATAATAACGAGTATTGCAACCCCCATCACTACGAATTTCTGAATATTTATATTGAAGAATATTGAAATAACACAAGAAATAGTTAAAGAAAATGAAAATAATATCGAGCATTGCCACCGCAATCACTACGAATTTCTTAATATTTATATTGAAGAATATTAAAATAACTCATGAAATAGTAAAAGAAAATGAAATTAATATCGAGCATTGCCACCGCAATCACTACGAATTTCTTAATATTGATATTGAAGAATGTTAAAATAACTCATGAAATAGTAAAAGAAAATGAAAATAATATCGGGCATGGCGAACGCCATCACTACGAAGTTCTTAATATTTATATTGAAGAATATTGAAATAACACATGAAATAGTTAAAGAAAATGAAAATAATATCGGGCATGGCGAACGCCATCACTTAGATTTTCTTAATATGTATATTGAAGAATAATGAAGTAACACATGAAATAGTTAAAGAAAATCAAAATAATATCGGGCATGGCGAACGCCAACATTACGAATTTCTTAATATTTATATTGAAGAATATTGAAGTAACACAAGAAATAGTAAAAGAAAATGAAAATAATATCGAGCATTGCAACCGTAATCACTACGAATTTCTTAATATATATATTGAAGAATATTGAAATAACTCATGAAATAGTTAAAGAAAATGAAAATAATATCGGGCATGGCGAACGCCATCATTACGAATTTCTTAATATTTATATTGAAGAATATTGAAATAACACATGAAATAATAAATGAAAATGAAAATAATATCGAGCATTCCAACCGCCATCATTACGAATTTCTCAATATTTATATTGAAGAATATTCAAGTAACACAAGAAATAGTAAAAGAAAATTAATATGATATCGGGCATCGCGAACACCATCATTACGAATTTCTTAATATTTATATCGAAGAATATTGAAATAACACAAGAAATAGTAAAAGAAAATGAAAATAATATCGAGCATTGCAACCGCCATCACTACGAATTTCTTAATATTTATATTGAAGAATATTGAAGTAACACAAGAAATAGTAAAAGAAAATGAAAATAATATCGAGCATTGCAACCGCCATCACTACGAATTACTTAATATTTATATTGAAGAATATTAAAATAACTCATGAAATAGTTAAAGGAAATGAAAATAATATCGGGCATGGCGAACGCCATCATTATGAATTTCTTAATATATATATTGAAGAATATTGAAATAACACATGAAATAGTTAAAGAAAATGAAAATAATATCGGGCATGGCGAACGCCAACATTAGGAATTTCTTAATATTTATATTGAAGAATATTGAAGTAACACAAGAAATGGTAAAAGATAATGAAAATAATATCGGGCATTGCAACCGTTATCATTACGAATTTCTTAATATTTATATTGAAGAATATTGAAGTAACGCAAGAAATAGTGAAAGAAAATGAAAATAATATCGAGAATTGCCACCGCAATCACTACGAATTTCTTAATATTTATATTGAAGAATATTGGAATAACACATGAAATAGTAAAAGAAAATGAAAATAATATCGGGCATGGCGAACGCCATCATTACTAATTTCTTAATATTTATATTGAAGAAGATTGAAGTAACACAAGATATAGTAAAGGAAAATGAAAATAATATCGAGTATTGCAACCTCCATCACGACGAATTTCTGAATATTTATATTGAAGAATATTGAAATAACACAAGAAATAGTTAAAGAAAATGAAAATAATATCGAGCATTGCCACCGCAATCACTACGAATTTCTTAATATTTATATTGAAGAATATTAAAATAACTCATGAAATAGTAAAAGAAAAGGAAAATAATATCGAGCATTGCCACCGCAATCACTACGAATTTCTTAATATTGATATTGAAGAATGTTAAAATAACTCATGAAATAGTAAAAGAAAATGAAAATAATATCGGGCATGGAGAACGCCATCACTACGAAGTTCTTAATATTTATATCGAAGAATATTGAAATAACACATGAAATAATTAAAGAAAATTAAAATAATATCGGGCATGGCGAACGCCATCACTAAGATTTTTACTATGTATATTGAAGAACAATGAAGTAACACATGAAAGAAGTTAAAGAAAATCAAAATAACATCAAGGAAGGAACGCCAACATTACGAATTTTAATATTTATATTGAAGAATATTGGCTAACAATAATAAAAGAAAATGAAAATAATATCGAGCACTGCACCCGCCATCACTACGAATTTCTTAATATTTACATTGAAGTATATTGAAATAACACATGAAATAGTAAAAGAAAATGAAAATAATATCGGGCATGGCGACAGTCATCATTACGAATTTCTTAATATTTATAATGAAGAATATTGAAATAACACATGAAATAGTAAGAGAAAATGAAAATAATATCGGGCATGGCGAACGCCATCATTACGAATTTCTTAATATTTGTATTGAAGAATATTGAACTAACACAAGAAATAGTTAAAGAAAATGAAAATAATATCGAGCATTGCCACCGCAATCACTACGAATTTCTTAATATTTATATTGAAGAATATTAAAATAACTCATGAAATAGTTAAAGAAAATGAAAATAATATCGGGCATGGCGAACGCCATCATTACGAATTTCTTAATATTTATATTGAAGAATATTGAAATAACACATGAAATAATAAATGAAAATGAAAATAATATCGAGCATTCCAACCGCCATCATTACGAATTTCTCAATATTTATATTGAAGAATATTCAAGTAACACAAGAAATAGTAAAAGAAAATTAATATGATATCGGTCATGGCGAACACCATCATTACGAATTACTTAATATTTATATTGAAGAATATTGAAATAACACAAGAAATAGTAAAAGAAAATGAAAATAATATCGAGCATTGCCACCGCAATCACTACGAATTTCTTAATATTTATATTGAAGAATTTTGAAGTAAAACGAGAAAAGGTAAAGGAAAATGAAATTAATATCGAGCATTGCAACCGCCATCACTACGAATTACTTAATATTTATATTGAAGAATATTAAAATAACTCATGAAATAGTTAAAGAAAATGAAAATAATATCGGGCATGGCGAACGCCATGATTATGAATTTCTTAATATTTATATTGAAGAATATTGAAATAACACATGAAATAGTGAAAGAAAATGAAAATAATATCGGGCATGGCGAACGCCATCACTACGAATTTCTTAATATCTATATTGAAGAATATTAAAAAAACACATGAAATAGTAAAAGAAAATGAAAATAATATCGAGCATTGCAACCGCCATCACTACGAATTTCTTAATTTTTATATTGAAGAATATTGAAAAAAAACATGAAATAGTTAAAGAAATTGAAAATAATATTGGGCCTGACGAACGCCATCATTACGAAATTCTTAATATTTATATTGAAGAATATTGAAGTAACACAAGTAATAGTAAAAGAAAATGAAAATAATATCGGGCATTGCCACAGCAATCACTACGAATTTCTTAATATTTGTATTGAAGAATATTAAAATAACTCATGAAATAGTTAAAGAAATTGAAAATAATATCGGGCATGGCGAACGCCATCATTACGAATTTCTTAATATTTATATTGAAGAATATTGAAGTAACACAAAAAATAGTAAAAGAAAATGAAATTAATATCGAGCATTGCAACCGCCATCACTACGAATTTCTTAATATTTATATTGAAGTATCCTAAAAAAAACATGAAATAGTTAAAGAAAATGAAAATAATATCGGGCATGGCGAACGCCATCATTACGAATTTCTTAATATTTATAATGAAGAATATTGAAATAACACATGAAATAGTAAGAGAAAATGAAAATAATATCGAGCACTGCAACCGACATCACTACGAATTTCTTAAAATTTATATTGAAGAATATTGAAATAACACATGAAATAGTAAGAGAAAATGAAAATAATATCGAGCATTGCAACCGCCATCACTACGAATTTCTTAATATTTATATTGAAGAATATTGAAATAACACATGAAATAGTAAAAGAAAATGAAAATAATATCGAGCATTGCAACCGCCATCACTACGAATTTCTTAATATTTATATTGAAGAATATTGAAATAACACATGAAATAGTAAAAGAAAATGAAAATAATATCGAGCATGGCGACCGCCATCACTACGAATTTCTTAATATTTATATTGAAGAATATTGAAATAACACATGAAATAGTAAAAGAAAATGAAAATAATATCGAGCATTGCAACCGCCATCACTACGAATTTCTTAATATTTATATTGAAGAATATTGAAATAACACATGAAATAGTAAAAGAAAATGAAAATAATATCGGGCATGGCGACAGTCATCATTACGAATTTCTTAATATTTATAATGAAGAATATTGAAACAACACATGAAATAGTAAGAGAAAATGAAAATAATATCGAGCATTGCACCCGCCATCACTACGAATTTCTTAATATATATTGAAGAATATTGAAATAACACATGAAATAGTAAAAGAAAATGAAAATAATATCGAGCACTGCACCCGCCATCACTACGAATTTCTTAATATTTACATTGAAGAATATTGAAATAACACATGAAATAGTAAAAGAAAATGAAAATAATATCGGGCATGGCGACAGACATCATAAGGAATTTCTTAATATTTATAATGAAGAATATTGAAATAACACATGAAATAGTAAGAGAAAATGAAAATAATATCGAGCATTGCACCCGCCATCACTACGAATTTCTTAATATCTATATTAAAGAATATTAAAAAAACACATGAAATAGTAAAAGAAAAATGAAAATAATATCGAGCACTGCAACCGCCATCACTACGAATTTCTTAATATTTACATTGAAGAATATTGAAATAACACATGAAATAGTAAAAGAAAATGAAAATAATATCGGGAATGTCGACAGTCATCATTACGAATTTCTTAATATTTATATTGAAGAATATTGAAGTAACGCAAGAAATAGTAAAAGAAAATGAAAATAATATCGAGCATTGCAACCGCCATCACTACGAATTTCTTAATATTTATATTGAAGAATATTGAAATAACACATGAAATAGTAAAAGAAAATGAAAATAATATCGGGCATGGCGACAGCCATCATTACGAATTTCTTAATATTTATATTGAAGAATATTGAAATAACACATGAAATAGTAAAAGAAAATGAAAATAATATCGAGCATTGCAACCGCCATCACTACGAATTTCTTAATATTTATATTGAAGAATATTGAAATAACACATGAAATAGTAAAAGAAAATGAAAATAATATCGAGCATTGCAACCGCCATCACTACGAATTTCTTAATATTTATATTGAAGAATATTGAAATAACACATGAAATAGTAAAAGAAAATGAAAATAATATCGAGCATGGCGACCGCCATCATTACGAATTTCTTAATATTTATATTGAAGAATATTGAAATAACACATGAAATAGTAAAAGAAAATGAAAATAATATCGAGCATGGCAACCGCCATCATTACGAATTTCTTAATATTTATATTGAAGAATATTGAAATAACACATGAAATAGTAAAAGAAAATGAAAATAATATCGAGCATGGCGACCGCCATCACTACGAATTTCTTAATATTTATATTGAAGAATATTGAAATAACACATGAAATAGTAAGAGAAAATGAAAATAATATCGAGCATGGCGACCGCCATCACTAGGCATTCCTTAATATTTATATTGAAGAATATTGGAACAACACATGAAATAGTAAAAGAAAATGAAAATAATATCGAGCATGGCGACCGCCATCATTACGAATTTCTTAATATTTATATTGAAGAATATTGAAATAACACATGAAATAGTAAGAGAAAATGAAAATAATATCGAGCATTGCAACCGCCATCACTAGGAATTTCTTAATATTTATATTGAAGAATATTGAAATAACACATGAAATAGTAAAAGAAAATGAAAATAATATCGAGCATGGCGACCGCCATCATTACGAATTTCTTAATATTTATATTGAAGAATATTGGAACAACACATGAAATAGTAAAAGAAAATGAAAATAATATCGAGCATGGCGACCGCCATCACTAGGAATTTCTTAATATTTATATTGAAGAATATTGAAACAACACATGAAATAGTAAAAGAAAATGAAAATAATATCGAGCATGGCGACCGCCATCACTACGAATTTCTTAATATTTATATTGAAGAATATTGAAACAACACATGAAATAGTAAAAGAAAATGAAAATAATATCGAGCATGGCGACCGCCATCATTACGAATTTCTTAATATTTATATTGAAGAATATTGAAATAACACATGAAATAGTAAGAGAAAATGAAAATAATATCGAGCATTGCAAACGCCATCACTACGAATTTCTTAATATATATATTGACGAATATTGAAATAACACATGAAAAAGTAAAAGAAAATTAAAATAATATCGAGCATGGCGACCGACATCACTACGAATTTCTTAATATTTATATTGAAGAATATTGAAATAACACATGAAATAGTAAAAGAAAATGAAAATAAAATCGAGCATTGCAAACGCCATCACTAGGAATTTCTTAATATTTATATTGAAGAATATTGAAATAACACATGATATAGTAAGAGAAAAATGAAAATAAAATCGAGCATTGCAAACGCCATCACTAGGAATTTCTTAATATTTATATGGAAGAATATTGGAACAACACATGAAATAGTAAAAGAAAATGAAAATAATATCGAGCATGGCGACCTTCATTACTAGGAATTTCTTAATATTTATATTGAAGAATATTGAAATAACACATGATATAGTATGAGAAAAAATGAAAATAAAATCGAGTATTGCCAACGCCATCACTAGGAATTTCTTAATATTTATATTGAAGAATATTGAAATAACACATGACATAGTAAGAGAATAAATGAAAATAAAATCGAGCATTGCAAACGCCATCACTAGGAATTTCTTAAAATTTATATTGAAGAATATTCGAACAACACTTCAGATAGTAAAAGAAAATGAAAATAATATCGAGCTTTGCAACCGCCATCACTAGGAATTTCTTAATATTTATATTGAAGAATATTGAAATAACACATGATATAGTAAGAGAAAAAATGAAAATAAAATCGAGCATTGCAAACGCCATCACTAGGAATTTCTTAATATTTATATTGAAGAATATTGGAACAACACATGAAATAGTAAAAGAAAATGAAAATAATATCGAGCATGGCGACCGCCATCACTAGGAATTTCTTAATATTTATATTGAAGAATATTGAAATAACACATGATATAGTAAGAGAAAAAATGAAAATAAAATCGAGCATTGCAAACGCCATCACTAGGAATTTCTTAATATTTATATTGAAGAATATTGGAACAACACATGAAATAGTAAAAGAAAATGAAAATAATATCGAGCATGGCGACCGCCATCACTAGGAATTTCTTAATATTTATATTGAAGAATATTGGAACAACACATGAAATAGTAAAAGAAAATGAAAATAATATCGAGCATGGCGACCGCCATCACTAGGAATTTCTTAATATTTATATTGAAGAATATTGAAATAACACATGAAATAGTAAAAGAAAATGAAAATAATATCGAGCATTGCGACCGCCATCACTAGGAATTTCTTAATATTTATATGGAAGAATATTGGAACAACACATGAAATAGTAAAAGAAAATGAAAATAATATCGAGCATGGCGACCGCCATCACTAGGAATTTCTTAATATTTATATTGAAGAATATTGGAACAACACATGAAATAGTAAAAAAAATGAAAATAATATCGAGCATAGCGTACGCCATCACTAGGAATTTCTTAATATTTATATTGAAGATTATTGAAATAACACATGATATAGTAAGAGAAAAAATGAAAATAAAATCGAGCATTGCACACGACATCACTAGGAATTTCTTAATATTTATATTGAAGAATATTGAAATAACACATGATATAGTAAGAGAAAAAATGAAAATAAAATCGAACATTGCAAACGCAATCACAAGGAATTTCTTAATATTTATATTGAAGAATATTGGAACAACACATGAAATAGTAAAAGAAAATGAAAATAATATCGAGCATGGCGACCGCCATCACTACGAATTTCTTAATATTTATATTGAAGAATATTGAAATAACACATGAAATAGTAAAAGAAAATGAAAATAATATCGGGCATGGCGACAGCCATCATTACGAATTTCTTAATATTTATAATGAAGAATATTGAAATAACACATGAAATAGTAAGAGAAAATGAAAATAATATCGGGCATGGCGAACGCCATCATTACGAATTTCTTAATATTTGTATTGAAGAATATTGAACTAACACAAGAAATATTTAAAGAAAATGAAAATAATATCGAGCATTGCCACCGCAATCACTACGAATTTCTTAATATTTATATTGAAGAATATTAAAATAACTCATGAAATAGTTAAAGAAAATGAAAATAATATCGGGCATGGCGAACGCCATCATTACGAATTTCTTAATATTTATATTGAAGAATATTGAAGTAACACAAGAAATAGTAAAAGAAAATGAAAATAATATCGAGCATTGCAACCGCCATCACTACGAATTTCTTAATATTTATATTGAAGAATATTGAAATAACACATGAAATAGTAAGAGAAAATGAAATTAATATCGGGAATGGCGACAGTCATCATTACGAATTTCTTAATATCTATAATGAAGAATATTGAAATAACACATGAAATAGTAAGAGAAAATGAAAATAATATCGAGCATTGCACCCGCCATCACTACGAATTTCTTAATATTTATATTGAAGAATATTGAAAAAAAACATGAAATAGTTAAAGAAAATGAAAATAATATCGAGCACTGCAACCGCCATCACTACGAATTTCTTAATATTTATATTGAAGAATATTGAAATAACACATGAAATAGTAAAAGAAAATGAAAATA
>JAQBSW010007809.1:0-38226 GCA_029291075.1 Eudiplozoon nipponicum | reverse complement strand
TATATATATATATATATAGGGAGAGAGAGGGAGCGAGGGAGACCGAGATAGAGAGGGAGCGAGATAGAGAATGAGAGTTATTGAGTGCGTTTTTTCAAGTGCTCCATGCCTGAGCATATATAGTTTAGCTACTGGGACCAATTATTTGTTAAAAACCATCAGTGAGTCAAAATTTAAAATATAAATAGAACTGTTTCAGCACGAGGTTACCACATTTGCTTAAATCTGATTTTGTGAGCATTTTGACTGTGTGTATGGTTCGTGGGCTGATGGTGGTACGGGAAATGATGTTCCGAAACGTAGCAAATCAACGAAGATAAGGCCGTGTCTAATTTCCAGTGGTTAGTATGAACGGTGTTGAAGCCTTCCTAGGAAAGGGACGAATCAGCACCAAGCAACGACGAAGAAGAACTCGATTCGTACTTTTAAATATGGATTAATCGGATCATTGCGAATTTTTCTATTGGCTCTTCGCCAATTTGAGTTGAGTTGATTATAAGGCTTCTTGATTGTGGACATAATAGGCAATATTTAGCATTCCTGTAACCAGCTATACATTCTCGTTTATTTGTAGAAGTTATTCAGTTGTGGCGTTCAGCGTATTCTCGTCAATTGTCGTGAATAATTTTTATTTTACAAATTGGCTGAACGATTTTATTTTTAGATTCCCCCACAGCGTGATGGCGTTATATTCATAATTGACTATACGCCTGGAATGTTGGAGGCGACAGAAATTGATGTGGCTTCCACATCATCGGACGAAATTCCTGTTCGAAGTAATTTCGCATTGAGCCTTCTATGTTGTCAAACCCTACTTCAGAATAAAGCCATTAGCAGTGCGGATGACTACATTGGAATCGTTATGATGCGCACGGTAACTCATATTTAACATGTCTCATCTTATAAAACTTTTTTTATTATTAGTTTTATTTACTTATTAATTGATTATTCTAACCAAGGTTGCGACATTGATATAAACACCTGACCTATTATGTACATACATTTTTCAATATAAAATAAGCATTGTATAGTGTAGAAAAGGCAATTCATCCTGTAGATCCGTTTCTTTCTTATTGGGACCTCATTTCGCACTGTCCAGAATTTGCCGCGGACAGGGCTCGAACCTGAGCACGTCTTCTACGAAGAAAATACATGTCGTAATTTTTCCGATTCCGAAGAATCTGTGCTCACCTTGTTCAACAATAATAGGCTATGTAATTCCTAAAATTTATTTGATTATAGAGTTATTGGTTGCGCGGTTAATACTTGCAGTTATTTTTTTGCTTATCCGGGTTATTGGACTGTATCATATTGATTAAAAAATATGCATGGAAGGTTTCATTGTATTATTTTTTAGCAGTTAAATTTAATGAATATTGGATTATGTATTTAAATTTTTTTTTGTAATTTAGGGAGAATCAAATACCGATATTTCAAATGTTTTTCTTCTGCAGGTATGTGTAAATGCAAATTTTAATACATTTGGTTATTCTTTTTATTTGAATGTGCAACATTCATCTAGCAATGCCCATATATTTTTGGTATGGGCACAAATCTTCATTTTTTATTGCATTAAAATGCACATAATTGCAGTTTGAATAAAGGCACATTTCCTAATATGCGTAGAAAATCAAGATAGATAAATAGACAAAGAAAATACAGAAATATATTAACATTTTATAACTTGGGCCAGAATTTTTTATATCAGTGTTATGCATAGTTATTTGCGGGATATAAATGATCTCTAAGTCGCTCATTCCTAATATGGATGGACAGTTAGGATTTAGAATTCTCCCCACGGCTGAAGAGCGCAATACGCCTTAAGCAAATGCGTTTGAGTCCCAAGTAGCCGAAGATTCCTTTAACAATCGTGAGTGGTGTGCTTGCCACTATTCCGTTTCTAGCTGCACAGAATAACCGAAGTACAGGCGTCACATTTCATATGATATCTGTATAAAGTTTATACCGGTAAGGATTATGCTGCTGTTGTCGCCACGACTAGCCAGGTCCCATAGATATGGGCCGATCTAATAGCTGATAGACTAATATAACTCAATAAAGCCCAACGTATATTGAAATTACTCCACCTAATAATCTTGCTAAAAAAAGAAGTGAATTTCATATTAAGTCGAACGAGTTATAGCTAAAAGAATAGTGCTTATAATTTTGGAATTGCATACTGTCCGAGGAATGCGTGTATTCGATGGCGTAAGGTATAAGTTGAAAGACTGAGCCGGATGCATTCTGCTTCATTTCTCAACCGCGGTAATTCCGACAACTCTTTAATGAGTGCCCAATATATCGACAAAGGTTTAATTGATTAATTGCACTTGCTATTCTATGCTGTGCTTAGTTTATATCACAAGCATATATGTAAATATGTGCAGTTTTGTCCGTGTATGAAATGTGTATTTAAGTCAGTGCTGTCACATGTTATAATTATCAAATGTATAATTTTTTTAGCAACTAGATTCTCCATCTGCTGAACGAATACTTGAATTGGAGAAACTTAGAGCACTTTCTACGGTGCAGTTGAAAAACAAGTTCACCAGTGCTGCGCAGCCACTTTCATTGTTTTCTCGCTCTTCGGTTGCTACAGCGAAAACTAAAGATGAAAATGCAGGAGAATTTGTACTTCATGAGGTGTTCTGGTTTTGTCAAAATATGTTCACATCCTGGTAGGTGGCTAATTGCAGCAAAATATTCATTTAATCCATTCTTTCATGCTCATCAGTACAAAAGTCTAACCTGACTAATGTTTCACTGCTATACAACCATAAGAAGCGAGAAAAAAAATAACGACAAAAATAATAATTTACATACAAAATGTTAGTTAGATTTACGATAAAGAGAGAGATAGCGAGAGAGAGACACAGAGAGAAAGCCATAGTTACTATGAATATATTTATCAAGATAACTCACAGAAGTGAGGCCAACATGTAACCATTACACAACACCATTATGGCAAAATTAGCTTTAGGGTGAGGCAACATCAGCAACACAGCTTACTTGTGGCTTTCACTGTATCGCGTCATAAACATAGGTGCATTCAGCACAATTGTTGTCTCATAATTCTTTATTTGTGTGCTATTTGTCCTTGCAACTGTTTCATTTTAGGTTGTTTTAATGAAATTCAATCCAATAGAGTATGAGACCAATTAAAAGTTCACTATGAAACCAAGTAAAATTTTGCCTTATGGCTTGCTTGCTTGCGCCTTTATTTGCCACCATCTTTGAGAAATGAAATCCGATATCGTAGTTCCTGTTAGGTTAGAGGAAGCTTGTTTGATTTTAAATCGACATTACGGTATTTGAAGGAGCCCCGTGGTCATGTTTTTGGCTGTACAAAATTTCTTTTATAAAAGGTAGCCTAGTGTGTATTAATATAGAAGAATAGAATTAGGAATACGAAAACATGATCATTTTCCTAATTTTAAAGCTATTTTGACATTTAAGGATATGCTATGTCTTTGATCTAGGTCTTCAATCAATTAGATTGATTCAAGTGGACATCTGGGTATATTTGCAAAAATTTTATTCATCTGCACAAGCGTTTGTTGGCGTAAGTTTGTTTTAGGCTAAATAAATTTTGTTTACGGAGCGAGATTGCCCTGTGTTAGATTACGAGAATCGCTCATGTTTTCAGCAATCAGAATTTAGCATTTCTTAATTATACAAGAGGAGTGTTATGATGTCACGTGAACTATTTTGCTCTTTTTGTCTCTATTTAGTCCGAAGACGCTTGGTTATCGAAGAATCTTTTTGATAACTGATGACCCAGATCCACACAGATCGGAACCATACAAAAAGGTAATGAGCCAGTGAACATGCTATATGAGAGCTACTGTTTCATTATTCAGAGACGATTGTCGTTTAAACTGATATTTGTTTTGGTTCGCTTTTGTTCGCAATTATTTTAGACTCTACTTTGACTATTAGTCGGAATTCTTTTTCATTTATTAGGCTGGGGGTTACCCCATTTAAATTGGTTTGTATTGGACTAGATAGGCATAAGAGAGCCAGCGTAAACAAATGACGAAATCCCATTGACGCCTGCATTTCACTGTTAACCTTTTTACATATGTGGGTGCGTGATATAAAGCAGGCTCTAGGAAAGGCAACCAGGCCTACGTCAATGTATATGATCAATACACCTGTCATCAACTAGACACGCGTCATATTATTACCTTTGACTTTTTCTAATTAGTGCCAGTATTTAATAACCTGATGCTAATAACAACTGAGCAGTAAACCGTCTTGTCGATTGGTTTACTCCTGTTCAAGATGACTGCAAAATCCTGCTGGGCATCGCTATGCCTAGTAAAAATATTCATTTATGCAAATTCTCCCAAAGAATCAGTTTGAAAATCTATAGTACCGCTCCCATGCGCATGGGTCAAAAACGATTGCTTCAGGTATAAGAAATAATTGTTTTTCATATTCCGCTCAAATATTTAAAAATAAAAATATTTGCATATTATACAAAATTGAAGACAAGCAAAAATTGAATTTGAAATCGAGGCAACTCCAATTACACATGCCTAACTTCTTGTTCAGATTCATGCTTATTATGTGTATTATCCTTGCATGAATCGTACTGCAATTTGTTTATCCACATATTTTTGCGTATTGCTAATTTGTTTATATTATTGCATTTGATAAGTATCTTAGAGGCAATATCTGGCGAATATATGTGTAAGGTTTAAACTATATGTGGCACAATTCATCATCATCATGTTCAACCATACAAAAATCAAAAAAGACTAATGTTTCGCTGCCATATAACCATAAGGAGTGAAAAAGTATATAAATGAAAGAATAAATTTATATTTTAGACAAATTATTAGTGAGATTTACGAGAGAGAGGCAGAGAGAAGGAATACCTATCTACTATAAGTAAGTTTATCAGGATAACTCACAGAAATGAGGCGAACTAAACCTCATCACAACACCATTATGGCCAAGTTAGCATTCGGGCAAGGCAACATCAGCAAAACAGCTTCCTTGCGGATTTCACTGTATCACGTCATAAACAAACCAAACCTCACAGCTAACTTTGCCCTACTAAGAAAAGAAAGTTACGAAGATGATTCTACTAGACATCTGCAACAAGATCGCCACTGAGCTCGATTCGATGCCATATCGCTAAGGGTTTCTAACCAAGAACTATGATGCGCACGAGGACCCCATCCTGGCAGACGAGTGGGTCCTATACTACCCAATTTGGATGTAAGTGACTTCAATTGTTTCTGCCATGTCAAAATCTGCCCACCTTGTTTCTTATGCCAATTTGGTGCTGGATGAGAGAACAGAGCTCTACTGGGCAATCGAAATGAGGGCATACGCAAAACGTGTGGCACAATTGCACACGCGTATTCACTATTTGATTTGACAAGGATATTTAAATTACAATGCTCTTTCATTCTAAATGCTAACCGTCTGGTCGATCGGCCTACATAATTTGATCGATAACTACCGCCTGTGTATTGATTAATAATAATTGCTGGTAAGAGAAAATGATAATCATACTATACTATTTTTAATTGTCCCATTTCATAGCTTTCAGCCTTCACACGTGCTGATGCGTTTTGATGTTTTTTCTTCAACATAGAAGTAGGTCAGATAGTTGACTATCGTGATTTTAATCGTATTTTGACTTTCAAACTATAATAATTAAAAGGACGTTGCATTTAACTGGAATATTTTCTGGTTTAATCCTTATGGGTTTAATGTGACGAAGACCAAGTAAGGCGGAAATACGTAATTTTGCTCAGTTGGGTGACTGAATAAATGATATGATTGGTGTAAAACTTGGTTTGCATAAGTTTTATCACTCATCACAAAATCAGTGTTTATTAAATGGAATGATTAAATCATAATTGGCGGAGTTTACTTTAAAAATATATTTTCTGTTTTATCAGGTGGGGAGGATTGTATGTTTTTAATAAATGCTTAGTTCAGAAAATTCGTTTCAGCGCAACTAAGCTTGCTTATCTGTAGGTAGCATATTTCTGTCGAATTTGGTTTCTTTTTTCATAAATGAATCTAATACACTACATTAATGCATGTTATATGTCGTTTTAGAGTCAAGCAATAGCCAAAGCAATGGATCTTCATCGAAATGGCATCGAATTAGAAGTTTTACCTATGAAAACGGAATATTCTGATTTTAACTTCGAGTTATTTTACAAAGTGAGTGTAAAAGCCATACTTAAATTTTGTTATGAGTAATTTGACTAATGAATTACTCGTATATTAATCGTATCGTTTTCGGACATTTGTTTCATTTGTTTTGCCTTAAAATAAGCTTTTAGTTGTTTTTATTGTTTATAATTTGTAATTAGTTTCAATAAATATACAATATAGCTTCTGAGGCTATTCGCATCGGCAACGTTATTACAAACCTTGCTTATACGAGTGGAATACTACCTACATCATAGACCATATTAAATTCTACCAGTTGAATGGAAAAGCAATTCGAAGTTGACTGCTAATTATATCTTAATGCTATCGAAGCAAAATAGCCCTTATTATACACACGATGAATTTACAGTGTCATTTTCTGTACATTTCCAGGTCTACAAAATTTTCTCTCGGCGCTCCAGGGGACCTTCTGCGTAGTATTGTCCGCTGTTGTATGTTCATCACTCAATGCTACAATCAACTTTTTATATAATTAAACGAACATTGGTTGCGCGGGTGGTGATAACAATTATTATAATCAAGGCTGCGGTCTTGATATAAACACCTGACCCATTAATTACTTACATATGTCAGTATAAACTAAGAATTGTATAGTGTAGAAAAGGCAATTCATCCAGTAGACCGGTTTCGTCCTTATTGGGAACTCATCATGTACTGGCCAGAATTTGCCACGGTTACATTAGTTAGTATATAACTGATAATTGTGTGCAGTGTAGTATGCGGCAGGGTGGCTCAGTGATTAGAGCACCAGATTCCGAAGCAGACGTGCCCAGGTTCGAGTCCTGTCCGCGGCAAAGTCTGGCCAGTACATGATGAGTTCCCAATAAGGACGAAACCGGTCTACTAAATGTATTGCCTCTTCTACACTATACAATTCTTAGTTTATACTGATATATGTAAGTAATTAATGGGTCAGGTGTTTATATCAAGGCCGCAACCTTGATTATAATAATCAACTTTTTAGCCTTTATAATTGACAATAATTTGAAAGCTACCAAATATTTATACTAGGTTTTATGCTTAAAATAACAACCAGTCCTATACTGTTAATCAGATAAACCACATAACAAACCTACTTTCAGTTTTGGTCTATTTTGCGACTGGTTAGAATAATAGAGTTGGGACTTATTTCAAGTCAGAAAACTGGATTTCAATACTTTTTATCGTTGCACGTACTATCAATAATGGTTTTGTAGAAGCAAAAATTGTTAGAGATATTGGGTATCACGTTATTTGTTAAAAAGTCGACTGTTGTTGTTGATGTTTTCGTTGATACCAGTCGCAATTGTGTGAAGTCTTATGTCGCTATTCCTGAAACCTTTTAAGTGTGGATGTTATTTAATCTTTGTCAGTTATACCGGTAATGTTTTCACAATCTAACACATACAATCTCCATCGCATAGCAGTACGTTGGTATTCAAGTCGGTGTGTATCAAACATATTATCATTAATCGAGCAAAATATGAACAAACTCAATGGAAATCAAGGAGAATTGTGCATGATGGCACTAGCTTTCCAGTCCGATGGTAGAAATTCTGTCAGTATGCGCAGGTTTGACCCTTATTTGCCTTTTCTGGTTCTCAAGATGCCTTCTTGAAGAGCTGGGTTCAGACTCTGCAATAGATCTCTGTTTAAACATATTGTAACTCCGGGAAACCGATACGCCTTTGTATGGAAGAATTCAGATTTAATAAGAAATACGTTTATTAATAAATTCAATGCGAACAATGTTTTAATCCAATGTTTTAATACGGTTTATTTCAAAAGATGTTCTATTTACTGATTTAGCTTAATATTTTTCTCTATTTTTTAGAACCTTGTTTATGTCGATGAAACTGAATGGGCTGTTCCTGGAGTAATCGGAAGGCCGGACCCAGCCACTCGTGTGGAAGAGTTACTTAATCGGTCTGTGAATTCATATATAGTAAATTTATTGAGTAATCCTTGATTGTTTAGTTTAGTGCAATATATCTATTAAACGTTGAACTATCTTGATTGCCCATCAACGTTTCTTTTATCCAATTGTGCGCTGAATGCGCTACTTAGCTGGAGAGCTATAAAATCGTCCGCGTAGGCAGCCTGGTTCTCGGAGGCAACTACTCAGTCATTCTAAAAAATGGGAGGAATCAGTTTCTTTAGAAACTTTCGCACTTGATTGCCGTACTTGTTTGTCGTTCCGATATCCTGATAATTGCTAGTGAATTCAACGATGAACTATGTCAAGAATGTGCGGGAAAAGAGGCTGTAGTAAGATGGGCCATGGTTGAAAGTAGCTGTGACAAAGAAATCAGGCTATCCAATCTTGCTTTAAGTATTAAACTGTTCGGAGTAAAATCAATTTTCCCGCGTCTCAGGTTGGCATATTGCCACAAGCCGTAGCGATATAGCCCATACAAATGAGAAAGTTACATGTCATCGTACAAGAATAAACTAAATTCCGGTAAGCGAATGTGTTTGTCTTCTGTCCAGGATGTGAGAGTATGCCAGATAAGCTCTTCTAGTTTAATTGACGGGTTACATGGCCGTCGAATCGGGTTAATATTCTGCAGCCTGCTGTCGACCGTATACGGCTCGAATGACTGCACTATAAGCAGATGAAGATGTGCATAAAACCTATCAGGATGCATGAGGCCAAATGTAACTGAAAAAAATAGCATATCAAACAGCTTATGGAGTGCTTAAAACGAGAAACTTCAACAAGCCTTGACTTGTTTTCCGGTGATAAGCTTCAAATGGTGAATTTTCGCGATTTGAGTCCGCGGGTTGTTGCTTTGCACTATCTGCTTCGCGAAGATTCGATTGATCCTCATTTCCAAGTACGCATTCTGCCTTGTATGTGTGATTAGAGGCCTGATGATGGAACGGGAAATAACGTTCCGAAACGTCGCCAGTCAACGAAGATTAGATCATACCTCATTTCCAGTGTTTAGTATGAACGATGTTGAAGCTTTCGGAAGAAAGGGACGAATCCGCACCCAGCCAACCTAAAGACGAACTCGATGCCTATTGGGAAATTGGGATCAATCGGATCTTTGCGGAACTGATAGTGCTATGCGACAACCCGAGAACGCAAATCGCGGAGAATCAACCGAAGTTATTGTTTGTTATCTCTACTTATATCAACAAGCAGCATTTGTTGTGAAAGTAAATGTAGTTTGCATTCTGGTCCACAAGTTTCGCGTTGATGGAGGACAACACTAATCTAGTATGGTTAGTGAATAAGAGGCAGCGTCAAAGCGTACAAGCTATAAGAACCATACATTCCTAGTCTAGGTATTTCCAGAGGGAAATCCTCAAAAGAAGTAAATGCGTTCCTAGTTTCTGAGGTGCCGCTGGTCAAACGCCTTCAAAAATCTATCCTTTGTCACATTTGTCAAATATCGTATTTGACGATAAAGTGACCCATAGAAATTGTTTTGGGGTTAACGTAGAAATTCATACTTTGGGCAGAGTTGCAGAGACTTGCAGCCTTGCGTGGTACCGCGAAGCTGTCGTAGTCGATAGTCTACCTGAATTTTAAGGTTTACTTCCACAATGGACTGCCCATCGCGACTCAGTCGACCGTCGTGACGTATGTTGATGATACCTTCATAGTAATAATAGAAGCGGATGAAGACACAAATTACATGATCAAAAGTTTTATTAACATGGAGCGTCATATTTAGCCTACCCACGAGCGCGAAAACCATTCATCTAACGCTCAGTCTTTCTTTGACGCATGGCTTCCACAGCGCTGCCCAAATTTTACTCAAGATAAATTTTATGCGAAATCATTCCTACGGAATATAGAAAATCTGTTATGAAGAATGTAAATGCCAAGAACTGGCGGTGCTCAAGGCAGCTTCATTAGAAGATAATGTATACAGAAACTTATCGTGAAGCAAGTAGGAAGCATACACGACAAAAAGAAATCGGAGTCCTACCGGATTGAAAGATGCGCAATCCAAAATATTTTCCGGAAGAGCTACAAATATCAGTGACCTCTCGGATGTCTCATACCCGACTGTCTACTTATACAACAAAACGTAAGCTAAACATAGCTGTAGAAGCGAATTTAAATGCATTTGAGAGTGAACACAACTAACTCAGGAGAGATAGTTTCCGCAATAGCTGAGCGCATTGTTTATAAAAATCACACTCCAAATCAGACAGATTTCTTTGTGGTCTTCAGAGGATAATACGGAAAAGTATTATAAACTGCGAAATCTGTTGTACGAACTTCTTTAATCATAAGCTAAATAAAAAAGGTTGTTAATTAGTTGTACATAAATGAGTTAAGCGGGTGTGTGTATGAGTGTGAAATAAATTCTAACGAAAATAAATGTTTTATCTTTGTTGTATATACCTTATTTATAATAAATATATGCTTCAATATATCATTTAATTTTAAATTCGAATTAAATATTATTATTTTTAAAATGTTTTATTATTATTCCCCCCCCTTCGCGTGTTTATGTCGCAGTGAGGCATCAGTTATTAAATACTGTTTGTTACGATTTAATGATGATGTTGATGACGATGATGATTATGATGATGATGGTGATGATAATGATGATTATGATCTCTGTCTACAAGCAGTATGGTGCTGTTTTTATTAAGGATGACATTATTTGCATTTTATTAATTTGTTTATTTTTGCTTTATTATTTTCAAACATTTAGGATTTACTCAAAGGAGTTACACCAGCGACGTTTAGCTCGCATTTCTATTCGTTTGATGGCACCCCTACGACCGTCTGGCAAATATGCAACTAACGCCTTGTCAGGTAAATACTTTTGTAGCAACGGTTTATTCATTCTAGAGTTTACCAAATAGGGAAATAGTTGTATCTGTTGGCCGGTATATAAATAATTGGTGGTGCTCTTAGTAGTGTTAAACTCTTTTGGAACCACCACATGTGGGTCCGCCGTCATTCGGATGACTCGTCCTTGCAGTCTAGTAGCCATTATGAAGTTTAGTATCCTGTAGGTCTCTCCATTTCATTTAATTTATCCTTGATCTCTTTCCAAGAACCCCTTTTAAAATTCGAAATAATAAGTCCGTCTATATAAAACTTCTTCCAAATATTTATGTTATCTAATTCTTGGTTGCTGAATTCCTTCCGGCTAATCATATTCGTTTTATATCGTGGACCTCGCGTTCCGATACTATAATGACATATAATATTTTATTTATAAATTAATTATTTAAATTATAAATATGCCGCATCCGCCTAAGCACTTATTGAACGAGTTTACCTGCATATCTTTCCTCATTGTTACAACTAGAATTCATCTTATTCTTTTATTTCTTTAGTTATTTAATAAATTAAAATATACATATCTATCAAACCTAGCTCTGCATAAACCAGACAGTTAGTGTTTTCTAGCTGAACTAGTACGCTTAATATAAACGCCACAGTGACCTTTGAACTAGCTTATTATCACAATTTTTTTCTTACATGCTATGCAATTACATTTTTTTCTGACATTATGGTGTCAACTATGAAGATGGGACTGGAAATGAAGTCCAGAAAATTTGGAAAAAATCGGCAAATTTTAATGCACAAGCATTTCCGGACAAGCAGTGTACAGACGGCTACAGAGTTACGGGACCAGTGAGAACCCATCAATCAATTAAAAAAACCAAGCTGTGTACCTGGAAATGTAAAAGAATCAAGATTTTACCAACCTACGATTGCTATCAATTGTCCTGCAACCGTCATTTATGGTATCAGCTTGAAAAATGAAAGCAAAATTTAAATACAAATTCCTTTTAAGAATTATATAAAAACATAATACAATTGCAATAGTTTAGCGATGTGTATTTTATTCTTTCATATAATTTTTATTAACTGCACACTTTTGTCTTTATACTTGTACCAGCCTTTCTGTGATTTAACACTACTGACTATTTTCTTTGTTAGGGATGCACACATTCATAAACGAAAATCAGTCTTCCAAAAAGTAGACTCCAATAAAGTCTGGATCCATGAAGACTTATCCATCATACAACTATAGAACATTTAGATGCACATTGTAGTCGATTGTGCATGGGATAGTTAGACGTGTACTCTGATAATAACGAAGTGGCCTTGCCATTCGCTCTCCTTACCTTGCCTACAACTAGCACGTTCCAGCACGACCAAGGATGACATCCATCGAGAAAAGCGACTGGAGCATCACTTTTTTCATAAGATAACAACTTTTATTTCTCTAGTCCCAACCTGTTTTCTGAAAATTCTGGTGGTCATGAAGCCGCGTTTCTTAATGTCTAATGAACCATCATGAATAGACAGATAGTATTTTTTATAAATTTATTCCACTCACTCCTTTACTCGTTCATCCTTAGTCTGTTTTACGTAATTTTTAAACATAAAGCTAGATATTGAGGTTTATTTGATCTCAATTCCTTATTGGTAGTTGATGGTTTCCGGTACCTCAAATTTGTGCTTATATTCTTTTTTTTGAAAAATTTCATAATACATTTTCAAGGGCTTTGCGAAAATGAAGTTTATATGCATAAACTTGGAGCATCAGATGACATTAAATCGTAAAAGGCTAATATCTTAAATTGCATTCAATTCGCAACTGTAGGGACAATGTACGGTAAGGTTCCCAGTAAAGGAACATGTTAGAACGACTGGCTGGACAGGCTCAAACTAGTATTGCAGAATTTCTGCTGTGCGCTGCTAATAACCTGGCGAGGCGGAAACGCGTTACTACGTGAAACTGACAAGGTTTCCTTTTGATTTGTAAACAAAGATGCTTGGTGAATTGATTAAGTTCGCCTACTTCATTTGTTTTATAAAGATATGAGAACCGAGAATAATGCATTATTATTGGCTTAATATGGGTTTTATCAAATTTGCCGAAGAACTATGCAAATTGACATTAATATATACTCTTAATTAATTTCAACCACCCATGCCAAAGGCACGAATTTGGCCGATGAAATTCCTAGCTTTGATGTCCCGGTTTCAGTTTACTGTCTTGTACGCATTACCAAGCCTCCAACAGCTCTTCGTTTCGCTTCCAGAGATTTGGCACAACTAACAGCTAGACGACAACTTTTCAAAGTTTCAGAGGCGTCTGCAGATAAGGCCACAGAATCTCGTTCATCTAAAATGGTTCGTGGTGATGGTGCAGATGCTGATGACAATGATGGCGCCTTGGAGGGTGCAAACACTGATTTGAATAGTGCGGCCTCGGTTGAGGATATACTTTTGCCACAAGATCTTGTAAAAGGAGTGCGTTTCGGTGATCGACTAGTTACCTTTCAGAAATCTGAAATAACAGGGGGTCTGAAAGAAATAGCGCCCATCGGTAAGTCGCGTGATATGTTATCTATTTCATTAACAAAATTGTCCATTGTATGTTGTTGTTGGATACTATTTTCCGCAGTATGGGTCACTTCATCATGATGCAAAGGTCCATCACTAAACAAGAGGTACTAGAATGGACGCAAATCGCTGGAATTCTAGTCTAAAACATGATCCAATGGGAAAGATAGGCCAATTGTGTCTTATTGTCATAGGCCATTCTGGAACCTACGGTGCATGAGATCTAGATAACAGTCTTTGTTTTACTTTGCAAATACCATTTAATGGGCTCATATTTTATATAAGTCCAGGCCATTCCGAAATCTCCGTACGAAATAAAGAGAACAGTGTATGTAAAAACCTTGTTTCGTCAGACAAGGATAAGGTAATCGATCAATTTCCTGTCGAGCAAAATGTCTTTTAAAGAATTTTTTGGTACAAAATGCCGTTTCATGACAGTGAATTTAAACAATATATTCTATTAAATAAATAAAAAATATTTCTTGCATTAAATCATGCCAAAAATTTGTTACAGTTCTACATGTTTTAATTTGAAATTTCTGTTTCATTTAAATGCTAGAGTTATATCGCTTATACATAAACTTACTTTAAACATAATGTGTACGTTGGCTCAATATTTAGATAAACGCAAATTTGAACTGGTTAGGGAAAACACTGAAACAAGATTGATGTTGATTTCCTCTATGCACGTGAATAGTTTTCAATGTGCTAGGGTTTTCACTGACAGCGCACGTAATAGCTTGCTACATGTTCAGAATCATGCATTGTGGAATTTTGTTTAATATGGGCATATGTGGACCAATCTTTGATAATATTAGTACTAATATAACTAATCGGGTAGTAAATCTTGACAAAATACAGTTTAATAAGAATCAAATGGAAACGTTTAATCGTGATCTGGACACGGCTATTCAGATTGAAAAAGAATATAAATAAGAGAATTACCAAAGCCGTTAAAGTAGTAAAATTTGGCTCAGATAAAGTTTAAATATTAATTAGCTATACCGCAATTGTATTAAAACACGAAAAGAATAATTATAAAATTAGTCATATCATCCGTATAGAATGAAAATTGGAATCTTAAAATCAATGACGATTAGACGTCCGAGACTGGCAGACATAAAATATGTGGAATATTAATTGGGCAGACTATGAGAAATGTTCATTGCTATTGGGTACCATCTTAAGTAAATAATAACAACGAGGATGAATGTCATAAATAAATTTGATTATACTTGGCAGTACGTGAAGTAAGATAAAAAAATAGGATTGTGGGGTCGTCGTAGTACCGAACCCGAAACTAAGTAGGAGAATTACAACGATAGAATGTAAAAAACACACGCGCACCCCACGAATGCCGTAAAAACCCTTATTTGTCTAAAAGTCAGTTATGCATAAGAGATCTACCAATAAGTATATATGAAGCCGTTCAAACGAAATTTATCACTTGACCATTTGATGACATTTACATAATCATAAATGAAGATGTAGAAAAAAATGACGTTTCAAGATTTTGATAACGTAAAAGCAGAGTGACTTTGCAACTTATACCCTCGAGACAAGCTTTTCTGGAACCATAGAAACATGAGATCTAAATATTCGTCTGTTATTTCTGGAGTACTATGATATGTCCATATTTAGTTTTAATGATCACTGACACTGAATTCGTTGATTTTATTATACTGCCATACCTATTTCAGCTATTTTGACGATACCTTCATAATGCTGATATTGTAATAACCGTCTTCCTAGAAACTGATTGATACGAACTGTCACATTTAGTTCACACGTTGGACGACGCTACCTTCTTGGTATAGGGGTATAACTATCAATCTATTATACACGTTTAAATCCTTTTGTTGCTGCTATTGATGTTAGAATAGTCCTTTGGACTCATGCTAGACCGGATCTAAATGCGTATGAATGACACCATTTTGGTAATTCGTTTCTGGTCAACCAAGCATTATTATTGCATCTTTAATGGTAGCAGTCATATTTAAAATGTTACCACACAACACAAACAGATCAATTATGAGGCTGTGACTTTTGTCCCTAATCAGAAGTCTTTGAAGTTTGTGCAATTTCACTACTCCCTGTCCTAGTTTTACTCCTGGCTTCTGCAAAGTAATTTTACGTACACAGATGGAGCCATGCTCAAGGGACTATTAATATGGAAAACAGCGACATAACCGAGATGTATCCAATAGAAATGATTGTGTTCATTCAGCATGGTAGGTAATTTATAGAATAATTACTACACAGCGGCCGACATCTGCGAAGATATATGCCGATGTTATGGGCGACTCAACTTGCCTCAGTACATCATAGATTAAGTCTTGTTGATTACTGAAGTATGCGTCTTCTAGCGAGGCAATAAATGCAGAAAAGTTTCCTTTTATTATAAATGTTAACCATGCTGTACTGGAATAATTATGCGAATGACGTCTTTAGAATGGCTTATTTTTCGTTCAAGTTTGATCTGCGGGGCCACACAAGGCTGATATGTTATCGCGGTTTTCTCCTCCAGTCTATGCGATTTTTAGATATGCTCTCCAAACAGCGGAGGATTTAGTTTGTGCTTCCCTTCTTCTAATTGATCTTCTTCCCACGGCTGAACAGCACAATCTGCCCAAGACATCTGGTTTTCGTTGCTTGCCAATTTATTTATCTCGTCTCTTATACACGTGAGCATGAAATGCATAAATATAACTTCTAAAGTTCACATATAAACAAAAGTAAACTAAATTGATTATTTTATTTTGATTTTTAGGCATAAATATACTGGGTTTTCAACCTGCTAAATGTCTTAAGCGTGAGTATCAACTTAGGCCACCGCAGTTTATCTACCCAGACGAGGGTAGTGCCCAAGGTAGCACGAAATGGTTCACGGCTCTACTCAGCTCCTGTTTACGAAGGAAATTGATCACTTTAGCACTATATGCTCAACGCAGAGTTCTTTCACCACGCTTAGTCGCCCTCCAACCTCAGGTAGTTATTACATTATTCGTAATATTTGCATGGATTTTCATAAACGCTATTTTAACCTAATATATGAAAATAAGATTTGTTTTACACTTTTTGATTTTAAGTCATATTAAACTCGGACATGCATGATAGTGTGCTCTGATCAATCGCACAGGGAAATTCCGCGTGATTCTGGCCGGCATTTAATGGGTAAAGTCTTCTCTCTTACACTTGAACAACAAAGACATTTATATTTAAATAGTCCTTTCGCCTGTAGCTGCCCTTACGAGATGTGCAAAACTGCATGAGCGACAAGCAAACCTTTGGGTGAGGCGTTAGGCGACATATCATCGTGTTTGACTAGAAATAGTAATTACAGACTCTTATGGTGCTGTGTATGAGATTTGGATCCACGTTTGTTTGTATGAGAACTTTGTATTTTTATATTCATCACTGTTTTACGGTAATATGAAAATATATTTCCGAATTCTCCTTATGCGCTATATTGCACTGACGCGTTTCGACCTTCCATGATCATCATCAGAGTAGGACTGCAAAATGACTAGCGAAGATCAAACTGGTGGTAGTTTTGCTATGTTTTCCGACGACTGTTTAAATACAATGGGATTGGTGTTTATTTCAAGCTCGTAAACTTGATTTTAATAATTGTTACCACCACCCGCTCAATCAATTAATGTTTAATTGTTGTGCACCTATGCTGTTTATCGTGTAGATTTCTGACAAATTCAATCTGCCAAATAAAGATGTTGCACATGAAACGTTTACTTCTTTGTTAGTAAGATATTTCTTAACTCCCGTTTTCCAATGATCGATATCATTAACTTTTATATTATTGATGTTTTTGTTATCATTATTTTTTACATGTTTAGCCATTTATAAACGCCCAATTTTGTATTCTTTATTTAGGCTGAAAAGTTAAACGAACAAGGTGTCCAAACGACTCCTCCAGGCTTTAACATTATATTTCTTCCATTTGCGGATGATTTTCGACAGATTGATTTGCCACATTTCAAATCTGGTAGTGAATATGTTCTTTAAAGCATTATAATGTTAGTAATATATAGGTATTACAGAATACTGAAAAATTATTAAGCATTAAATGTTTAGCGTTTTTCTTTATACTAAATTAACACGATTAAGGATAATCTTTTGAAGAATAATGTTGGAATATATATATATATATATTCTAAAGAAGTATTGTTTTAGTCCTTATTGTTAACTCGTTAAGTGCTGTCTAAAGTTTTTCGAGGATGGAACTCAAATCGAGGCACTTTGCTTCAGAGTCTGGGATTCTACCCACTACGCTACTCGTATTGCAGACTACACAAAAATTTAAATCGCATACCAACTTAGGCGTTTTGGTTAGCATTTCCTTCAGATAAAACCTATTTTGAGTTCGTGTTCTGTCCACGGAAAATTCTGGACGAGATCCCAGTACGATGGAAGCCGGTCTACTGAATGAATTGCATTTGCTACCTGATGCAATTTTTAGTTTATACTGACGAAATACATGAAATAAAATTCCTTCCATTACACTCCAAATGAATATAACTTCCCCAAATAGCGTGATGTCTGTTGTATTATGACAGATCAGCGTGGCTAGTCAGTATTCTAGGTCTTAAGAGATTCCATATAGATTTCAACTGAAAAAAGGCTAACTTAAGTGTGTATAGTATGCTGCAAGTCCTAGACTTGAAGAAAATGCATCTCGGTTCTAGTCCTCTTCGCGGAAAATTCTGGATTGTACTTGAAGAGTTCCCAATATGGACGAAGATGGTTTACTAGATGAATTATTTTTTCTCATTCATTCGTTTAGTTTGTACTGTCAGCATATGTATTATCAATGCCCTGCTATTAATCTTCATATATATATATATACTTTTTAATGTAATAGTCAATAAATGCATACTAAGATTAATTATAGGTGTAGTAGGGCAGCTATACAGCACTGACGGTCTGGTATAATCATCATAATATTTGATGTATTAGTTACATAGGTATAACATGGAGATAAAGGTTCTGCATAATAGCATTAAGTGTATGCAGTTAGAACACTTGGATTTGAGTAGCGTGGTTCAATCGGAATGCATTTTTCATGAAGCTTATAATATTGCAGGTGTAATGTGCACGGTGGTATGCTAAATCCGTTAGACCACATATGACTATAATTTATAGCGTAGGTGGACAATTATTTAGACCATATATATCCGTAATTAACAATATTGCGTGCCTGCTGTGAACGTACAGAGTTTATTGAGAACTATTGCCCACACGATTTATACGCATGGGTCATATAAGCTGACTTTTCCTTTCAATAAATACTCCTAATGCTTCCCAACTCCTCAACGCGGAAAGCAACAGAAGAACTTGTAGAAATTCGCATTATTGAATGACGAGGTATCAGAACTCTTTTCTACACCTTACAATATTTAGTTTATACTGAGAAATGTATGCACATAATGGGTCAGGTGTACAGATCAAGATCAAAACCTTGATTAAAGTAATTGTTATCACCGCCAGCGCAACCAATGTTAGTTTAATTACTTTATATGATTCGTTGTCAATTTAAAACTTACACCTGCATTTTTTGCGCTGTGTAAATTTTTAATTCTACAGCTTCTGAAGAACAAATCGCTTCGGCAAAAACTGTAGTTAAGAAGCTAATGATTCCGTATGATCCTGAGAGTATTTCTAATCCAATTATTCAAAGACATTACAACCTGATCGAAACGTTGGCTCTGAATCGAAGCAAATTACCCGATGCCGTGGATCACACGGGTACGAATTTTCTTTTGATTCTGTTCTAGATGTTTCTTTTCTACAATGTTACGACATTAACGTCATTAAACATTTGAAAAATTAATTTTTCACTAAGTGATGATGGTTCATTTTTGCAACTACCTTTCTGTTGATATCTTTTTTCTGACACTTACTCAAGTAATTCTTATTGCTTTTGGATCATATTTCGATTAGTCGTGGCGGCTTTCTTCGTGGCGATCCGCGCTCTGTATATTCACCAAACTACAAAAGTACCACCAAGAACTGATAGTGTCGCATCAGTTTAAGCTTATATTTTAATTTTTTTGAAATAATGGTTTATCCTTGCACCAATAATTGCGACGAGCTCTTCATGGCTTCATGGGAACAGTTTTGCACCGAGTGATGATGCTTCATTTTCCCAGCTATTCCTTTTCCATCGAAATAGTTTTCTGATACTTATAAAAATAGTACTGTATTTTGCGGACTTAATTTACCTTAAAAATCGTCAATGCCTCTTATGCGTGAAAAAACCAGGCGCTAGAGAAGTATGAAATAAAATATTGTAAATGTCTGAAACACTATGTAGTACTATTCCGTTTTTCTTTAATGTATTTTATTATAAACCTTCACTAGCATTTATGCTAAATACCTCCGGCATTAAACTTTGTCCATCTTATCTAACAATCACAATTAGCGATGTACTCTCTTTATTGTAGGTACCTGTATTACCTACCTAACTGCTGTATCATTCTGTCTAATTACCTAAGACATATTCATATCTCATAATTTCACTAATTAGGACGCCTAGGAAGAGACATGTTTACGAAGCGGAATTGAAATTTAATGATATCAGTTACGCAAAAGAACACAGAAATAGAGCAGCTGCGAAAGAGTTCGGCATTATAGAATCAATAGTACGGAGGTGGAGAGAGCAAAGAGATGACATGCTTCAAGTCACAAAGACAAAGTAGAGGTGGCCACAGATAGAGGATAAACTTGAACGGTTGATCAATGCACAGGGTACAGAAGACAAGCGTCTTCACAGTGTCCATTCGACTGAAGGCGACAACGATGGCAAAGGATATTAAGATAAGCTATTTTAACGGAGGCCCTTTGTGGTGCTCTTGATTTATGCAAAAACGTCATCTCTCCATTCATACCGGAGCTAACATTTCGCAGCAACTGCCATCTAATTTCAAAAAGGTGGCCATCTGCCACACTTGTTGCAAAAGCAAGATTACTAAAAAGAAGATTTAGCCAGACCACAACACCAACATGGACGAGGTACCCCTCCACTTCGATGGGTTTGTGGATGATCAAAAACGGGAGTAAAGTGGCTTAGACGGTTTTGTGTATACTTTTCGACAATCAAATTTACAGTTAATTAATTTTGGTAATTAAATTTATGTACCTATTATTATAGTGGATAATAATTGTGTTATAGTTATTGTGTTCGAAATTCGCTTTGTGTGTAAAGTGACCCGTTCATAGACGATTTGCCTTATATCCAGGTGAGCCAAAAGGTCCGTAAAATACGGTATTTCTTGTCCTTTGTATCACATTTCGATCAACTGTCATAGGGATTGAAATATTATTGTCAATAGCAGTAGAAATTATTCGGTAAGAAAAAACATGATCTCTGTTTCCTATCAGAAATTAAAAATTTTCGTCGTTACACTGTCTGTCTTCCTTTTATATTTGAGTTTAAGTACATTCTTCCTGACGAAAGGCAGGTTGATCGTCATCTGTAAAGCCACAAATCACAATGTCACTTGATTAGTATAACATGTGATATGAATGCTAAATTCATACAATAAAGGAATATTAACTTCGATATTTCGCAAAATCAATATTACTCTCTGATTGTGCTTCATTACTTTATTTTAATAATTAAATTTAGAACCAGATACTGCAACTATAAAGAAGCGGACAGGTGCTTTACTACAAGAGTTGAGTGACCTATGTGGATTATCACCAGCTAAACAGGCAAAGGTTAGCGAAAATCTCAAATTATCTAATTCTTATTTTAAAAGTTTTATACAGTTTTATTTATTTTTATTTCCCGCTATATACCATAACAAAATTAAGTGCCAAATATTACGAGTATCTGATGCTTTGTCTTATTTTACTGTGGACAGATAATTTATTGAAATTTAGAAATTTCATCATCACCACAATACAGTGGCCGTTTGTAGCTGATACTTCACTGCCATATAACTATGAGAATAAAAAAATAAATTGAGATAAAAATATATAAGCAATAAATATCAAAATACAAAAAACGTAATTATGATTTATGACTAAGATCTAGCTAGTATGGGAATTTTTACTTAGATAATACTGCGCTTACAGATGTATTGTTAACACGACCCTTATGGAAGAGTGGAATACTCGCTTTTCTCCATAAATGGCGGAAGTTGTAGAAAGTTATTCTAGCTTTTGCGATTCTCATTCGCACCTCGTCAGACATATTGCCTAAGTTATTGATAGATCTTCCAAGATATGTAAACCTGTCAAATACATCCAGATCTTCACTTTGCAGCCGTAGAGTTGGAACGAGAGACGAGTAATCCTGCATAAATATCTTACATTTAGAGGGCGCGAATTTAATACGACTGTCAATCTGCTTAAGGTGGCCTGAGCAGATTTTCGATTGTCGAATAATAATGCATTATCGCTTACAGTCAAGATCGACTAATCTACCGCCCTGGAGAATTTCAACACCTGAATCCTGAACGTATGAAATAGTATTATTTATTACAGCATCTATTACAAAGTCAAACACAAAATGGGGACAATGGACAGCTTTGACGTGCACCCCCTGCTGGTAGTAAAGTTGTGCTAATTTGTAGATATTAACACGATCAGAAGTGCTTGTGTACTTAGTTACTATGACTATATTTGTCTAGATAACACACAAAAGTAAGGCAAACTAAAACCCTACATAACATCATTATGGCCAAGTCTTTCAATGTTGTCTCACGTTAATACTGACTTGGCCATCATGGTGTTGTGAAGGAGTTTAGTTTGCCTCACTTCTGTGTGTTATCTAGACAAATATACTCATAGAAACCAGGTATTCTCTCTCATAAATCTCCTGAATTATATGTGTGCCTAAATTATTATTTTTGTTGTTATTTAAAAATTCTTTTTCGCTATTTTTATTATGATTATACGGCAGTGAAACATTAGTTATTAATGGATTATTTTATTGATGTGCATAACGATTGATCATTATGTAGAGAGTGCGCATAATATTTGTACAGTACGACAGAATCTCTAATATAAAATAGTGATCTATTAAGTCAGATGCATCTTTGACGTCTAGAAAGACGGCTATTGTTTGAGTGATGATATATATGTCGCTGTTGGGGAACTTGCCTTAAGGTAAAAATATTATCTATACAACTCCGACCTGACCGAGATACTGCTTGTTCTTTTCTAGTATATGATTCATGTGAAGCGCTAAGACGGCGTAAGTTAATCGCAGTAAATTACCTAGATATGACTCGAGTCAAGCTTATACCACGGTGGTTATTACACGAATTACGATTACCTTTTTTCGAAAATAGACATGATTTTCGCATCATTGTGAGCAAGCGGCACTCCATATTATACGAAGTTAGACAAAGTTCCGGAAATGACAGTCCTTAGAGAGACTGGGATGCAAATCATAGGGTCCTGCAGCTTTGCGTGGTTCAAGAGATAAAACTGTATTCCGTATTTATACCTCTGATGATTGTTCGAGTCTAACGTTTCACACTGTTGATGCAGGCATACTTTCTGGGTTCGTGACGGACGCAGCTGCCGACGAAAATTGATCTTTTCCATTTTCAGCCCGTTGTTTCCACCTATATTGTTGGGTCCTTTATACGGATTCCATCAGAATTTATTGTTAATGCATCATCTAGCCGAGACTTTGTTATACATAATTCTACATTCAAGATGTTCATTTGTGCAATCAGTCCTTTAATCTAAGTTTCCAACCCGTCAGAAGCCATTTTCTATCTTCACGCACGCTTTATTTTTAATCAATTATACATAGGAATTTGCTCGTATAAAGAGTATCGATTTAATAAAACAAATCTAAAAATATTCATTATTTTATGATGACTTCTGTGGCTCGAAGTCTGTTTCCATCATTGTGCTGATCGCTTCATCATAATACGGGTGCTTCTGCGAAGACTTCTGTTGAATTCATGCCCGTCCTATATAGGAAGCTTGGTGCGTTCTTAGTTTCAAAGGTGGCTATTGCTACACAGCCGACCTATCGAGATCACAAATTTTGTTGGTAATTAGATGGTTGTTATTATCATTTATAGTTTCGTTAAATTTTAATTTTTTCGAACCGGTCGCGCGAATAAGTTGGAACAAACATCAGCTTTTACCTGATGAAAAAGGTTCTTCCATCTCTTCGGCTTTTTATTCCCAAAGGTTTCAAGAAAGCCTTTTTGACTGCGCTGAAGTGGGTGTCTTACATTATTATACGCCGAGCTACCATAAAGTTGGCGCCTAGTTTCGAGATCCCCATAGATTTTACAGAGACCCCGTGTTTATTTCTACGGGAGCTTACAATACTACACACAGTAGTATATGTATTGTGCATAGTGGATCTTACCTTCTTCCAAAATAAATTAGAATTTTCACCACCAAGACAAGTTAACTTTCGTTTTAGATTGTCATGATTTTTGTCGGAACTTCGGTTATTCGTGTTTACCTACATCCATTTCAGGGTTATTCTCATTTATTTTCACGGAAAACGTGAGTGCAAATCTAAAAAAGAACAGTGCATAATCCGAGTCAACAAGTAAGCTCCAAAATAAACGGCAATCCCGGATACAACCACGCCATCTATAAACAATTGCTACATGATCTATCTGAATCCAACGTTGTCCGGGAGTCGGAGAACGCCGTGCAGCGCAACGCCTTACACTACGTCTGAAGTTTTTGCTACTTAAGTGTAATGTGTGTTCCACGCAGCAGTCGTTCATCATTTTCGTAATCCATTGAGCTTAAAGTGTATCTGCCACCTAGATGAGATTCTGCGTTACTTAATCGTCAAACTTGAGCATTCACATAATCTATAACCATGCCTGAAACTGAAATTCTTGCTCTACTTAGTGAAGAGCTTCTGTCGGAGTAAAACGCGTCTTTGCTGTCGTCTATGCTGCATTCAGTGGGAGCCTATGCAGATACAACGAAAAGACATTTATTAAGATTATTCTATTAAAAAAATATTTAGAAGTAATAATTTGTCTGTCGTGTGCAAAGGGTAAATTGATGTCTATTGACTGCAGTTTAATTTAGATGTACGTACGTGTGTATCAATTATATTTTAACGAGGTTTTTTAGTTCTGTCTACACATACACATGCACATGCGTGGCGTGCGCTTATTTAATGGTATGAAAATAACTGTTATTAACTAGTCTATCTTGAGTGCAACCCAAGTTGTTTGAATTGAAATTTAACATGTGCATTGGTCTTTCAGACTTCTAGTTTTATCACTCATGGCATGTTTTTATGATGAGTGTCTCTGAATTATTGGTCTCCCCCAATAGAAAGTGTGAGAGCAATCTCAGTTTCGTCATTTAACATTGAGTGTATAAAACGAATAGTTAACGCATGCAATTGATAAATTATTATTCAGCCACTCTAGTCTCAATTAGTTAGATGAAAATAAAAGTTATTAAAATGTGTGTCTGTCTGTCTGTAATTGTGTATTAATGTATGTTGGTATGTATGTTTATATGTATTCATGAATTTTAGTAGGGATGTGTGTGCATTTATGTGTCTTTCGTGCTTGCAGGCATGCTCATATATGTATGCATGTCTGTATGCATACATACGTACTTTTTGTGTACGATGAAACTACATGTCTATGCATGCTTGTTTATAAGCTTATAAGTAGGTAAATAGATAGATAGGTAGGTAGGTAGAGTGGGAGGGAAGTGACAGGGTATACAGACAGGTTGCTAGGTTGGCTGTTATGTATGCATATAATATTGTATCTATTTATGTATACTAATAATCTATAATTTTCTCAGTTTTTCTGGGAATTCTAAAATTCGTATTTGACTAAATTCGAGTTTTGCTTTATTCGCATTCTTTCCGTTTTTTATAGACTTCGAAATTAGAAAAGCCTACGGCTGCGGATGCTATCGAACTGGATGTTGATGAATTACTAGATTTTTACAAGAATGGCACACTTTCAAAACTGACTGTGCCGATGTTGAAGAAGGCTGCGGTTAATGCTTTAGGATTGGCTCTACCGATGCAAAACCCAAAGAAAGCTGATCTACTGGCGTTGGTTCAACTTAATCTTAAAGAATTGGCTAAAATTGCGAAGACCTGATTTGAAAAAGCGCGTGCTCGTAAATATGCGTGGCATACATAAAAACTTTTATTCTTGCATTTCTATTTTTACTTCTATTTTGTCATGCTTTGACAGTTATTTGGTGATATCAGTATAAGAATGTTTTTTTTACAAAATCATTATTTTTCCCTAAACTTATAGGTTTCGAATATAGGAATTAAAATGTTTGTCTATGATTCCTTCTAAGTTATGATGCAGAATTCAATGTAGAAACAGGCTTTCATATGAATTTCGCAATTAATACGCCTATCACGAATATTGTGTTTGCATCGTCCTTGAGAAACGGCGCAGCTGAGCTAATGTCTGTGATGGTCGCCGTCTGCCCTTGAATTTCCTATGCAGACAGAAAATTATTCCACTTTTTGTGGCCCGACAACTGAAATTTCTAAAACTGGTTCAGTCTGTGAAAATCCTCTCGATCGGGGTAAACCTGTCGCCTGGAACAGATGAATTTGCGTGTAAGTTTTGTTTCGTTGACCCTAATTCAAATTCGCGTCTTTCGGAGAGTTCATCTACAGAAATATTGGAAGGCAGCTATCTAGAAAATAATTTAAGTGACTGAAAAAAACTGGCTTTCAAATTGGATAATTTTGTAGCGTACGAACGCTTCCTTAGATCAGCTAAATGTTATGCTGTATCAAGTTCCGGTATTTATAACTCAGTTTATTATTTAATGACATATTTGGTCACTTTTTGGCCCACAAATAATTCACTTTTGTCTTACGTGCGATTTATGAGTTGCTTATTTTTTAAATAAACTTATTTGTACAAGCTTTTGTCACAACAACCCTGGAAGGAGATTTCTACGTATCCTAGTAATGCTTTCTCATATTTGCAAAACGGTTAATTCACATTTGTGACTATAAACAAGTTTATCGGCATGCCTAAAAGAGACTAACATGTTTCGTAGCTTACAAAGCCTTAAATGTTCTATGAAAACTTCTGAGCTATCTAGAAATTTAAATAAATAATATTAATATCCTCGCCATGCATTGCTTTCGCTAAAATACAAATCTATTAATAGAGCATAACTATTGTAGTTCACAACTGTTGTCATTTGATTTTGTAATCGAAATGGTATATTTAACTATGTTTTTAACATAAGTTTTCGATTGAGCAGACGTTGAAAATACTGGCGATTAAACCAATCGTGAAAATAAAAGTCTGAACCATTTGTATTTGTGGCTACTATTAAAATTGTATTACCGAATAAACTGCAGGTGAAATAATTTGTCTGTCACTCAGAACCGTTTAGATAGTAAATTTAAATATTGAAATGAAATGACGAGCTGGCGAAATGGAGCCGAAGAATGTGGGATAATATTATCCCACATTCTTGACCAAAATATATAGTGGTTAAAGGGCGCAATACCGGCTCCTACTGATGAGTCGTCAGTAAACACGAAACGAATGTGCATGAGATTATACTTTCCGTTCATGCTGCCTTTGGTTTATCCTTCTGGTCACAACTGAACTAATTTGTTACTAGGTTCGCAACACCTAGTACATACTTGCATATATATTAGTTCTCCGCAACAAACAGTATTTAATTGTTAAAATAAATACGAATGCCATAATAGGATTGACTAACAGGTGGCGTTATAAATCGACTATGTGTTAATGGATTTAAGGATAACCTTCAGTCAAATTATTCATATTTTAACTTTATTTTTGGTTTACTATTGTGTCTACTAAATTATCGTCCTTAATAGGTGCACCAATTTTTAGTGAAACATTATATTAATAATCACCTTTCCTTGCAATATTACTATGACCTTGACTTTGGTAGATGATTCATTGTTTGATCTTTATTAATTTAACAAAAACTTTGTGAAAGTCTGTTTTAAAATAACATTTCCTGGCATGACTTTTACAATCTTAAATTTGTATAAAGTTACTTCAATCCATTCTCCCCGACGTTACCCTTGATTACTTCATTTCAGATTTTAAGAACAAAACGTCTATTCGTGTATGTGCCAAGGGTAAATTGACATTCAGTCACAGTAGTTTCATACAGATGAATGGAAACGTGAAAGTAATTTAATTTAACTGAATGCTCAACTGTAATAGTTTCTACGCAACGTACGTCTATCTACTGTAACTTCGGGAACTATTATGAGATCAGCTATTCATAAGTCTATATTCGGTTGTCTATACGTAATTCATCACTTTCATTATTTTTTCTCTTTATTTTATGTTTTGAGCTGTGGACTGCGCTGTATGTAGATTTTAGGTAATTGTATGTAAATTTCTATAACAGAACGAAGATTTTAATATGGTTTTAACCATGGCGGAAAACGTAATTTTGCGAATAAATACTTTAATCCGTCCATTAATAGATTTGAATGATTGCCTGCAATGGAGAAATTGTAACCATCTACAGTCCTCAAGCCGGTGTTATGTGCGACCACCAATAAAGCGGAGACCAGATCACAACAATTAATTACAACTTTATAATTATGTGGTTTAACCTAGAGCAGTATGGGTTCTTGTTTAGTAAATTTGCAAACTATACCGAATTCAATTCTAACCTTTACAATACTTGAAAGATGTTATGTCTACGACTATGGAAATTATCAACGGATTTCAGGTGGCCAAAATTTCTTCTAGCAGAGAAAACAATATTTTTACTTTAGATTGGAACACTCTATTTTAACTTGTGACTGTGGCATATGACATGAATTGTGTATTCGTTGTTGCGCACCTAATAACAAATCAGTTCAAATGTGGCCAGAAGGATAAATCAAAGACAGCACGAATGGACAATTTAATCTCCTACAAATTCGTTTAGTGCTTGCTGGCGACTCATCAGTAGGAGCCGAAATTATGCCTTTTACCCGCTACAGGTTTCTTGAGGAATGTGGGAAAATTGGGCGATACAATCTCTTAAACGAATATGTAAACCTGCAGTAGTGAAACTAACTTCAAATAAAATCTTCGACAATGCGTTTTCAAAGCCAACTCACTATATATAACATATATACCAAGCATGGAAAGGGTACCAGCACTAGCTTTTTTTCAATATCTGGTACCAACACTTTTGTGGCCTAAAAGGTACATAGTGCAAAAATAGGGTTGCCCAGTTGACACATGGCACCTACTCAATGGATTTCGATATATACTAAAGTTCACCAAAATTGAGAATTAAAACTATTTCTGAACACCTTTTACTCCAGGAAATCCATACACGCTGGCCTCGTTCGATATCAGTTATCACATTTCGTGGTAATCATGACATTATTCAATTAAATATATAGCAGTTGGATGATGTTTGTGGCGGAGAACTAAGATATATGCAATTTTGTATTAGGTGCTGCACCTACATTCCTCGCCCAAATATACAGTTGGTAACACCGGCTCCCAAGGATGAGTCACCAGTAAGCACGAAATGAATGTGCACAAGATTATACGTTTCGTTCATGCTGTCTTTGGTCTATTCTTCTGGTCATATTTGAACTCATTTTTTACTTGGTGCGCAACACCTAATACACAATTGCATCTTTACTAGTAACCACAAACAGCATATATCTGACATGAATATTGACACAACTTCGTAGTGAAAATTCGAGTGTGTATTTGGTTCTGTTGCTTCATTTCTGGAGATCTTACGAGGAATCGACGCAAAATGATACCTTTTGTTAGGAGCTGTTATCTGTTTATGTAGCAGTTCTTCCTTGAAACCGTTATTTAAATGGTCATAAGTTTCTTTAAATCAAGTTTGCGAGCTTGAAGTAAACACCAATCCCATTGTATTTAACCAGTTGTCGAACAACATAACAAAACTACCGCCAGCCACGACGCACTGACGCGTTTCGACCTTCCATGATCATCATCAGAGTACGACGGCAAACGGACTATTGAGGATCAAACCGCATTAAATATATATGGAAATCAAAGTTCGATATGCGGCTCTCACCTCTAGCAGTCTCGCATACATTGAACTTGACTGGAAATGTCGACTGCACAATTTCTATGCAGTCATGAACATTAACTGCTTGCAGCTTTCGCCACATATGCATATATAGACAATACAATATAACAATAATTAATTGACTGATCGTAAGGCAAGATGTGTATACCTTGTTAGGCCATGGCATCTGATCATCAGTCGAGGATTTCACACGTAGAATATACATTTGTCAATATATGATTTCTTCATTCAGCAACTAATAGGGTTAGAGAACATTATGGCTTCTCTTTTAATTCTTCATTTGAATGAGCACTATAAGCAAATCCCACTAAATAAAACTGTCTTACCGAAGAGATAAATGCATGAAGCCAATGAGATCTCACAAGTCGGAAGAATGTCGAAAAATTCCCTTGAATAGCATATCGTTGGATTATAAATTTTGGTACTGAGATGCGGACAATTCTTGAAATAGTGGGTGAATCACTGAAACAGTTCGAATTTCAGCAGCTCTGCTATCAGCTAAAGAGATTTTTAATGTCCAGGAATAGATTAAGTTATAGGGAAGTAGACGAAAATAACAGGATTAGACTATAAAGCAATTTAATGATTAAAGATTGTCCGTGCTGCTCCTAACATGACTGAAAATAAACGTCATTTGTCCGCGAATATTAGGATAAGATCCAAACAGTTTCCGTATAAGATAAGAAATTAATCGTAAAAGTTTACCGTAAGACTAGTTATAAATGTAATATATTTTCCGGATCTCCGATTTCATGTAAATATGCGGGTAAAGCATGTACTAGATGTCAAATTTGCAATATCATCAGGCCTACAAATATCAGAACAGATCCCATCTTAGTAAAAAAAGATAGGTTATTACATATATATTTGGAACAGTGGACTTGATCCCGAACGGCACCTAAAGGAAGGTGCTTAAAATAGTCGATGTTTTTACTGTATATTTTGAGGTGATCCAAATTTTATATTGAGCTACTACGTGTCTCAAGACATTGCATATTACAAACAACATCAGCAAAAAACGGACTTAAATTTCGTGACATGTCATTTTATTATATATTTGTAGCCTGAAAAAATTGGCGTCGTAATGATGCGTGCCTATAGTCCAGATACAAATTAATTGATGTAAAGACCACTCCGAGAATTAGAAGCAAAATTACATGCAGCTTTGTGGAAGAGTATATCGTTTGAGTTATAATGTGCGTAGTGATAGGATTTTTACGTTAAATAATATATAGCAATAATTAATAGCTTAAAAGAATAACCAAGTTAAACAAAATATGCCGCAATTACCAATATCGCATACCTGCTGAGAACGGACATAGTCAATACCAAATTATTCTCTGAAAGATTTATGCACATAGGTAACAAAAAGGATATTGTTCCATTTTTACAGATCATAATCAGAATAAAGTTTTTACGCTTTTTATTTGTGCTTTGAATATGTTTAATCTGAAGAAATTTGCCACCGCAAATATTGTAATAGAGAGAAGTGTAGGAAAATTAATGGAGCTTAAATAAAATATTTAAAATTTAAATCAAATTTACCGTGTTAATTTTAAGGGATAATAGCACATTGCCTACCAAATACTTTAATTCGAATATCCTGTAGGCGTGTTCGTGATAGTTAGTTATGTGAAAACGTCAACCAGTTGATTAGCACATGTAGGAAACGGAAATTATTATTAAGAGAATCTTTCTTATGCTTGTTGATAATGTGTGGCACCACCATGAGAAGGAAAAACGTTATTTAACTGATTAATAAATTAGGCGATCACCACCATGCAGAGCCACACAAAAACAAAAACACCTATACTTCACTGCCATCTAATCAGAAGCCTTTCATGTTTTTATGTGGACTAATAAAGAACACGATTGTCAGGAAGTGCAGCAGAAAGAGTTAGCATAACTGACGGTAAGTAGTGCAGCAATACCTACCATTGAGACTAAGAACGCACAAAGAGTCCTATCTAGGGCTTGTATTAATTCAACGGAAAGTCCTCGTAGAAGCGCCCGTATTAAGATGAAGCAGGAAGCACAATGATGGAAGCAGACTTCGAGCTGAAATAAAAATAAAATAATTAGTATTTGTAAGTTTGTTTACTAAATCGACGCTCTTTATCCGAGCAAAATACTATATATAATTGATTAAAAATAAAGCATGTGTGGTACCTTTACAAATGGTTTCTGATGGGTTGGAAACGTTGATTCAAGGACTGTCGGCATAAATAAACAATCTGACTGCAGAATTAGGCATAATTAAGTCTCGTATGGATGATTCCTTGATAATAAACACAGAGGGGATCCGCGTGCACGGCCAACCAATATAGGTGGCCACATCAAGCAGTGATTCTGAAACAGCGTTTGTAAAACAGTGTGTAGCAAGCATAGACGCAGATCAAAACAGCTAGTTTATAACTAATGCAGAAAGCCAGCAAGTCCGAGTGTGTTGCATAAGGAATTCATTGCACTTTTACTATCGATGGTTTTCCGTGGGCATGTTACAGGTAAATGATCAGGTTATTTTTCGTTCTTTCCTTTTGGTTTGGTGTTAGTCAAATATATTGCAACGTGAATTTGATTTAAATTCAGAAATGCTGGTGCTTTAATTAGTACCGCTGCACCTTGTAACGCCCCGGCTAAAAGGGCGTTCCGTGCGACGTTACTTAGAAGAACAAGTAGGAAATGGAATGAGCAGTTACTGCTGGTGGTCATTAACGGGACCAGGAAAAGATTCAATGTAAAATTCCATACGATTATGTGTATTAGCAGTGTGTGTTGTCCAGAAGTCCTTCTAGACGCTAGCTTTGTCTAAATTGTTTGTAGGATGGTGATCCTCCGAGTAGATACACTTGAATAAGTAGAATTGTCGAAGCAGGATGTGTTAGATGCTGTTTGAAAGCCTTGACTAATACTCTTAAAGGTCTGTAGCAACACTGAGATGGTTAGCATACGTATAAATCCAATTATTAGATGCTCGTTGACTTGATGCAGAGCAACAAGAAGATTGACGTGATTAAAGTCTAACCGAATTAGTGACACAGCGTGGTAAACGCAAGCCGAAGAGTCGTAGATAGTCACTGTAGCAAAGAAAACGACAGCAATCACACGTGACGAGCAGAGAAGAACTGTTGCGTGGTAATTGCATCGCGCTTATATAGATGTGAATTCGCACGTATTTGATCAACAGTAGTTTTGCGCGTTCTCATTGGTCCAGCGTATTAATATTTGAATTTAATTTTGACAATATGTTGGCGAAACAATGTGAGCCGTTTCAGCATTTTCATCTCTGAAAAAAAGAAAAAGTAAACGAAAAATATTTCTCTTGGCGAGGCTTAACTAGTAGTCTAGGACAGAGTTCTGCCTGTGGGTTAACCAAAAATGCATCGCAATGTTGGGCTTGTGCATACTTGTCAATTGCCACATAAATTGTTAGCTTTTGTGGCTTGTCATACGACGTGGAGCGAAATAGAGCAATGTGATAGGTTTTAAGAACCGCAGCGTAAAAATTGCAAAACGGATTGCAATGATGTTATAGTATACACGATATTAGCCTATACCATGATATGAGACTTGTGCCTACTTAGTTTTGCTGCACAAAGCGTTAGCTCTAAGTTTCTGGTCATATCAATATAAGCAAGTATAGGCTCAGGTGTGAACCACACGATACAATACTATGATGCTGCAGAAGTGTCATAATACCGAAGACTTGTTCACAGACGCTACACAACTGTTAGCTAAGAACAGCTGGTTATACCACACGAGACAAATAATTTGAGGAGTAACATGAATGATATGGATCCATGGTAACCTCGTTACGCGCAAAAAAATTAACGATTTATAACATAGTATAACGAAAAATTTAAGGTAAGATATGCTACCAGTTATACGTAATACAGAGCAATTTATTACAAAGTTGGGATTCTAGGCATGTAGAGCCTGAAACGCCTGTAGAATGATGTAAGTTGCCAACATCAGGCGGTTTAATAAAATATTTCAACATGTTTATACTTATCGATATACGGTTGCACCTAGCATGATAATGAATTATTTAGGCTGTCTGAACAAATTCGGATAAGGACCGTGATATCTGGGTTGCAATGGTGCAACAGCAGCATCTTTACGATTAACAACTTTCTTGCAACTATGAAGCTGCTGATAGACAAAGATTGGCCGAGAAGCATATCTCGGCTGCTGGATAGAAATGTTACTGAAATGAAGTCAATGGCGACAAGCTTCGAGTTCTGGATCATCCACTACAGGTAATAAACTAAGGAGGTGTCTAGGCAGGCGTAGATACATGCCATAAAATAGTTGTTACGCAGACGTTCTAACAAATTAGCGTATACAGAAACGCATAGCAAGGAATAATAAAAATAATTCATCGACCCAGTTGCTATTACTGGACGAGGATGATAAAGCTGCGCTGTATTCCCTATGCATTCTTTCTACTATACCGTTAGATTGGGGATTGTAGGCGGGCGTCTGGCGTGAAGTGCATCCCATGAACACAAGGATGTTTTAAAAAGATCGGATATGATAAGAAATACAGTAATCGGCGTTATCGCGTGGAATGTCACCCATGAGCATTTTAAATGTCTGAGTAGTACATTTTAGACCAAAAGGCATGTAAAGATATTCAAAAAGGCCAGAAAGGTTGATGACCGCATTTTTTTAATTATCTTTTTGCGCTACCGGAATGTGGTAGTAGGCTTGTATGAGGTTAATCACAAAAAAGTAACTGCTGACGCTGAGTTTTTCAAGCAAGGTGTTTATATTTGGAATGGGGTATGCCACGTATTTTGTCACAGAATTTAGTTTGAGCTAATCTCCACAGGCTTTGTATGATCAGTTTGATTTAGAGACAAATTTTAATGGTGACACCCATGAACTTATTGATGGTCTGATGGTTCCCCTTTCCAATTGTCTTGAAAAATGTTCTTGTGTAGCTTTTACTTTAGCAGGGTGTAGCGGTCTCTTGTTGAGTGAGATAGGTTGTCCTTCTATGGCGATACGTTGCATTATGCAGGAGACACGTAGCTCTGACATGCTGAGATCAAACATCGACTTGTGTTAACAAAAAGCTGTTGTTATTTCTGTCGAATGATGCATTGTAGATATCTGTATGACCTGTAACTCCAAACGTTCGGAAGCAAGTGTCCAAAACCTTTGCTCAAGTTCGGTGGAGGGATCAATGAATTTTCGATTAGCCAGATCAACAATGAGCCGAAATTTCAGCAGAACATCATTGCTTATGTTGTTGTATGAGACCTTGGCGACGATGAAGTTGTGAGAAAATTCACGTCGTAAACCTTAATTGAGAGTACAATGCCGGCAACCATACGTAAGAATGGGCTACCTTGTAGCTGTTGCAAGAAGAACACCTAGAAACATATCAGCCATGGAATCCCCTTAAGAAAACAGAAACTGTTGCACGTGTGTCTGCGATGAATTCTTCTCTGGTTTTCAAATCTAAAAGATGCAGAACTTCATTGGGTTGCTTCATTGGGTCATATAGGCAAATGGGATGGTCGTTGCAAATTACATTATCGGTTTTTCTGTCTATGTGGCATATCATGCTTAGACGAGAGCAATTAACATAAATGGCAGCAATGGGCGTTTGAAATTTGATCACTTTTGTGCGTGATGAATAGAAACTGTTGCCTTGTTGTTGATTGTGGTCATCTAAGGAAGGAAAAGGGCATTTGGTTGGTTAATTCTCCGAACGACGTGGGAAATTTCGAAAATTACAGAAATACTTTTGATGAAAATAGCACCATTTTTTAAAGAATATCGACTTAATGATCAAAGGGCCTCAATTTCGTTTGTACTGATTCAGACGGTGTTGATCCGCGGTTTTGTTAGCATTTGTCGTTTCTATGATATATGTTTCAATGTGTTTACTCAATTTTGAAATAGATCTCCCAAAAATGGATAATCTAGTTTTCAGATTTGAGACCGGGGGATTCAAACTGAGCTAACTTAGAATTCCGGATAATCATGATTGGTAGTGCTTTACTGGACATTAAAACGCACAAAGAGGCTTAGATATATAGAACAAAATTTAAAACATACGTGCCTTGCAAATATTTCAAGCTAATAACGAAGCGCTAATCAAAATCTGTATACACTTTTTGAACACAATTTGAACGCGGAAAATGGTAAAAAGTGCTTATTTGTAACGCCCCGGATGGAAGGAAGTGTCGTGCAATGTTACTAAGAAGACCCATAAGGAAACGGAGAGAGCATTTACTGTTGGTGGCTCTTAACAGGGTCAGAAAAGTATTCACAGGAAAATGCCATGCGAGTTTACGAATGTCTGCAGTTTGAAGATGTTCAGAATTCCTTGTAGACGCTTGTTCTGCTCTCCTGATCGTTAAATGGTGATCCTTCGGGTAGTTGCACCTAAATAAGTAGAATATTCGAAGCATGATATGTTAGTTACTGGTCAAAGGGCTAGACTTGTCTTGTTGAAGATCTGCGGAAACACCGAGGTGGCTCAAACACGTAGAAATCCGATTAATTTATGATTGTATATGTATGACTGGATGCGCAGCAAGAAGGAGATTGGCGTGACTGATGTCTAACCGAAAGGTAACACGTCGTGGTAGACGCAACTACAATAGTTGGCGTAGATAGTCAGTGAAATAGAGAAGGCAACAGTAATCACATGTGGCGAACTGAGCATAATTTGTGTTGCGCGCTTACATAGATACCAAGCCGCACGCAATTGGTCTACGTAATTTCCCGCGTTCTCCTTCATCCAGTGTATTAAAATTGGAATTAAATTTTGACAACATTCCAGCGAATTAATCTCGGCCGTTACAGATGGGAAGTCGCACATGATTGGTCAACGGTAATTATTCGCGTCTTCATTGGCCCAGCATATTTAATTTTGAATTTAATTTAAACAATTTGTCGGATAATTAAGTTGAGCCGATATGACCTATTTAACCAATTTATTTATACTGCCTATTAATATTGTAAACGCCCCGGCTTCAAGTAAATGCCGTACGACGTTACAAACTCGGTTCAGGTGCTCTGAATAGAGATTAGTTACTGATAGGGGGCCCTTAACAGGGCCTTGGCGGCGTTCTCGTAAGTTATATATATGTAAGTTGATGTTCTGTTCCGTGAGTGGACTCTGGTTGTGGTTCCTGCTGTTGTTATCACGATGTGGACAACTTCGTTGAAGTTCTGGATTAATTGGCTCGTCTTGCTGGTTGAAGAGCAACACGGTGAGTCACGAATATTGCCAATTGTTGGTGAAACAAATCAATATCCAGCGTAGGTATTGACAGCCGACAGCACGCACGTGTGTAACACGAGGCAGAACGCAGATACGAAAACTGACTTGCATTGTAAATCACCGTGCTTAAATAGCATGCAATATGTCTACTTGCACACTATTGGTTAAACGTGGTTAAACGGCAATTTCGCTTTTTTCTCATTGGTGCAACGTAAATAAATTTGAATTTAATTTACGCAATATGTCGGCGATTGATTTGTGTCGTTACAACACTTTCCTCTCTGAAAAAAGGAAAAAATATTCCTCTCTGCGAGGCTAGATAAGAAATGCATGACAGAGTTCGAACCAAGTTAAGCAAAAATATGATGAACCATAAGTGCTGGGCTTAAATATGCTTGTTGGTTGCTTCAACAATGATATGATGCCAGGTAACCACTAGGAATTGCTACACAAATTGTTAGCTCTAGTGGACGGTCATAGCACGTGAGGCAAAATAGAGCAGTGTAAGTTTTGGAGCCGCAGCGTGAAGATTTCGAGGTAAATCGCCTCTGAATTTGCCAGGTTTAAGATAAAAACCTAAGCAGGTTGGATCGTTGTCAATGTGTTTGTATACGACCAAAGGAGCTAGAGTGCTCGACGTTGTGGTCATGACATTTGTAGAGTGGTCTTTGTGCAATTGATAAAGTTGAGATATGCATTGAAAGTGGCCTGTACCATGATATGAAGCTGATCACTACTTAGTATTGCTACACGAAAGCGTTAGCTCTAAGTAGCTGGTCATACCAAAATAGGCAATGTAATGTCATGTGTGAGAAATACATTATAATGTAAAAATATATACATTAAAATCAAAGGTAACTGCATAAAAATATGTACACGAACATTGCCTCAGAGATGGCATAATACCAAAGAACTGTTCAAAAATGCTACACAATTGTTAGCTAAGAACAGCTGGTTATGCCACGTGAGACAAATACGAAAAATAACGAAAGGTTAAAAAATTTTGATAGTTAATGTTAATGTTTAAAAAAATCAATTACGCGTTATACAAATCAGGATATTGAGATTGTGAGCAGACGGAGCCTGAGACGTGTGTAGAAGGTTGAACGCTCTCAGGATCAGGTGGTTCGATAAACGGTTTCAACCTGTCTATGCTTACTGATGTCGGTGTAGCGCCTTGCATAATGATGAAGTATTTTGGTTGTTTGAGTAAAATCGGGTAAGGACCGCGATACTTGGGTTGTAGTGGTGCAACAGCATTATTGTTGCGAACGAGTACTCTCTTGCAGCTGTGGAGCTGTGGGTGAACGAAGACTAGACGAGGCGTGTGTCTCGGCTGCTGTTCGGACATGTTACCGAAATGAAGTCGAAGGCAGGTAGCTTCGTTTTGTGGGTCATCTTGTGC
>JAQBSW010007808.1:0-38239 GCA_029291075.1 Eudiplozoon nipponicum | reverse complement strand
GCCAAAAGTTAGTAAGCCAACGTGCGCCAGTGATTATAGATTAATCTCTATTATCCCTTCGTTTTTGAAGATAATAGAACGATTGATACTAGATCATTTAGAACGTATGTTACCGGCTGATTTTGACTTATGTCAACATGGCTTTACGAAAGGTAGATCGACAACTACTAATATGCTTTCCATGTGGAAACATGTAATCACATTAGACGAGAATAAGTTAGATGCATTAATTGTATTTATAGATATCTCAAAAGCTTTTGACTCTATATCTTTTGATGCTATTTTGAATGCGATTAGTTTGTTGAATATTGATCCGAATATTTTTAGATTACTTAAATACTATCTATATAATCGAAGAATGAGTATTCAAGTAAACGATTTGATATCAAAATCGAAACGAGTAACGAGTGGAGTTCCACAGGGATCAAGCTTGGGGCCAATTTTATTTAAAATTGTATTAGCAAATTTGGAAACTAAGATCCTTAACGGTCGAGTTTGCAAATTCGCTGATGATTTAAAAATAATCTTCCCAATTGATCCAAAGAATGTCGAATTCTCCAAAAATAATGTGACTTTAGATTTGTATGATTTGAGTAAATATTTGTTTACACTAGGGCTGAGAATAAACAATAAAAAGACGAAAGCTTTAAAAATAGGGAACAGAACAAACTTTCATTATGTTTATTTTCATGATGCTGTTATTAATGATGTGTTTGAGATTAAACTTATGCAAGAAATTAAGGATTTAGGCATAACTATTCAATGTACAGCTTCTGCTGAGAGACATATTGAAAGTATAGTAGGCAGTGCCAAGAAAAGATGGGCACTAATAAATCGAAATATTTTATCAAATGATATAAAACTTCAAATGTATATAATATGGATTAGACCGGTACTAGAATATGCTGTCGCTACCTGGAATCCATTAAAAAAGGGTTTGTCTAATAAGATAGAAGCTGTACAAAGAAAAGTTGTGAAACATATTAGTCCTATTTCTTGCACTATATACGCCTCTAGATTACAGTTTGCGTCATTGCAATCTCTGTGGTTTCGGAGGATGTGTTATTGTATAAAAGTTTTCCATCTGAACCAGTGGACTGGTGCCTATATGACTCCGATAAGAAAGAGTCATGAAATTGGAACTAGATCTGGACATATGGCAATATCTCCTCCTTTTGTGGGGAATGTAGCGAGCAAGTTATTCTCTTTCTCGAAAATCTACAAAATTTATAACCAATTGCCGAAGGGGCTTAGAGAAATGCCTCCATCTAAGATGTCTATTAAAACTTTATCTACTGAACTTGAAAAAGTCTGCAATCCTGCTGATATCTTTTATTTTTTTGATTATGATAATACTTTCTCATGGTTGAATAAAAGACAAGGATAATTGTTATCGGAAACAGATTTTCTTGAGATTTTTATTTCCAAGTTTTGTATTATTATAATTGAAATGTTATGCACTATATCTTCAAATTAGTTAACATTACATACAATCAATTGCTAGTCAGGTCTTTTTGCATAATGTTACACTCGAATTATACCTTAATTGTTCCTAATTTGATGATGTATATATTATTCTTTTCAGTCGAACTTTCTGATATTGATATATTGTATTGTACAACTAGTGAGATATACCTATCTACATGAGATTAATTGCACAATTATTGTGATGTGATAATTATTTTAATATATATTGTACAATTTCCAATTTTATTATTTGATGGAATATGTGTGGTTTGAATCCAAATAAAGATATTCTATTCTATTCTATTCTATTCTAAAGTTGCTGCAAGTACGTTTGATTTTTCTGATTCTAATAGCCCCAGCCTTATCATTATCGATAAAATATAGCTAGTCACCATTTCACACACCAATACATAATCCTATATTCTAATTTATCTTGACTTTTCCAATTGTCGGACCAGTTCGTTTTTCTTTTCAAATAAGAATTATTATTATTGCTAAATGAAATTTTCTACGATTTTTAAATACGAATAAAAATATGTTGAGCATTGAATACAACGTTTAGTTAAACAAAGTCCACTTTGTTTAAATTGTTACCTGAATAAACCAAAATATACCATTGAAGCTGTCTCCCAAATGCACAGTAAGAATAAATGGACAGAAAATCATGCACAAAATCAAGGAAAGAGGCTTAAAATGAACAAACATTATTTTGGACAAAATAACTATTTTCACTATGAAGTATATTTATAGCAACAGTATTTGTTCAAAAACAATTTCACAACATCCTGCACAAGCGTAGAAACGAAAAGTATTCAAATAATGCACATTTTACACGACAAATAAAAACAACGCTTTCGTGTCAACGCCCCAGCTTCAAGTAAATGCCGTACGACGTTACAAACTCGGTTAAGGTGCTCTGAATATAGATATTGTTATGATAGGGGGCCCTTAACAGGGCCTGGTCGTGCGTTCTCCTGAATTATTCAGAGTGTGAAGATGTCCTAGAGCCTTGGGTTGACTCTGGCTGGGGTTCCTTCTGATTGTTGCGTTGTAATCACGATCAGAATAGAATAGAATAGAATATCTTTATTTGGATTCAAACCACACATGTTCCATCAAATAATAAAATTAGAAAATGTACAATATAAAAAGATATCACATCACATATATATGTGCAATTAGTTGTACTGTACAATTTATCAGCATCAGAAAGTTCAGCTGTAAAGAGTGATAGATTCTTCATCAAAATTAGAAAAATTTAAGGTATAATTCGAGTATAACAGTTTGTAAGAAAAAAGGTAACCATGACTAATAATTGATTGTATGCATTGTTGATTAACAAGATGATATAATGCATAACATTTCAGTTTTAATAATACACAATTTGAAGATAGATTCTCGAGAAATTATGTTGCTGAAACACAATTAATCCTGTCTTTTATTTAACCATGAGAAAGTATTATCATAATCAAAATTAAAAATATCAGCAGGATTGAACACTTTTTCTAGTTCGGTAGATAAAAATTTAAAAGACATTTTAGTTGGAGGCGTTTCTCTAAGCGCCTTTAGCAATTGATTGTAAATTTTGTAAATTTTTAAAAAAGAGAGTAGCTTGCTCGCAACATTCCCACCATTGGTGGTTTGACTTGAATAAAATAGAATAGAATATCTTTATTTGGATTCAAACCACACATATTCCATCAAATAATAAAATTGGAAAATGTACAATATATATAAAAAAAATTATCACATCACATAAAATTGTGCAATTAATCTCATGTAGATAAGTATATCTCACTAGTTGTACAATACAATATATCAATATCAGAAAGTTCGACTGAAAAGAATAATATATACATCATCAAATTAGGAACAATTAAGGTATAATTCGAGTGTAACATTATGCAAAAATTGAGAACCATGACTAGCAATTGATTGTATGTAATGTTAATTAACATGAAGATATAGTGCATAACATTTCAATTATAATAATACAAAACTTGGAAATAAAAATCTCAAGAAAATCTGTTTCCGATAACAATTATCCTTGTCTTTTATTCAACCATGAGAAAGTATTATCATAATCAAAATAAAAAATATCAGCAGGATTGCAGACTTTTTCAAGTTCAGTAGATAAAATTTTAAAAGACATCTTAGATGGAGGCATTTCTCTAAGCCCCTTCGGCAATTGGTTATAAATTTTGTAGATTTTCGAGAAAGAGAATAACTTGCTCGCTACATTCCCCACCAAAGGAGGAGATATTGCCAAATGTCCAGATCTAGTTCCAACTTCATGACTCTTTCTTATCGGAGTCATATAGGCACCAGTCCACTGGTTCAAATGGAAAACTTTTATACAATAGCACATCCTCCGAAACCACAAAGATTGCAATGACACAAACTGTAATCTAGAGGCGTATATAGTGCAAGAAATAGGACTAATATGTTTCACAACTTTTCTTTGTACAGCTTCTATCTTATTAGACAAACCCTTTTTTAATGGATTCCAAGTAGCGACAGCATATTCTAGTACCGGTCTAATCCATATTATATACATTTGAAGTTTTATATCATTTGATAAGATATTTCGATTTATTAGTGCCCATCTTTTCTTGGCACTGCCTACTATACTTTCAATATGTCTCTCAGCAGAAGCTGTACATTGAATAGTTATGCCTAAATCCTTAATTTCTTGCATAAGTTTAATCTCAAACACATCATTAATCACAGCATCATGAAAATAAACATAATGAAAGTTTGTTCTGTTACCTATTTTTAAAGCTCTCGTCTTTTTATTGTTTATTCTCAGCCCTAGTGTAATCAAATATCTACTCAAATCATACAAATCTAATGTCACATTATTTTTGGAGAATTCGACATTCTTTGGATCAATTGGGAAGATTATTTTTAAATCATCAGCGAATTTGCAAACTCGACCGTTAAGGATCTTAGTTTCCAAATGTGCAAATACGATTTTAAATAAAATTGGCCCCAAGCTTGATCCCTGTGGAACTCCACTCGTTACTCGTTTCGATTTTGATATCAAATCGTTTACTTGAATACTCATTCGTCGATTATATAAATAGTATTTAAGTAATCTAAAAATATTCGGATCAATATTCAACAAACTAATCGCATTCAAAATAGCATCAAAAGATATAGAGTCAAAAGCTTTTGAGATATCTATAAATACAATTAATGCATCTAACTTATTCTCGTCTAATGTAATTACATGTTTCCACATGGAAAGCATATTAGTAGTTGTCGATCTACCTTTCGTAAAGCCATGTTGACATAAGTCAAAATCAGCCGGTAACATACGTTCTAAATGATCAAGTATCAATCGTTCTATTATCTTCAAAAACGAAGGGATAATAGAGATTAATCTATAATCACTGGCGCACGTTGGCTTACTTACTTTTGGCAACGGCTTAGCTACTATCGTTAGTATATCGATTGGTAATTTCCCATTCTTCAAAATTCTATTTATAAAGTTGCAGAGCACATTCCTAAATGTTAAGGGTAATTGAAGCAGATTATCAATCGAAATACCAAGGTGATCTTTTTGTTTTTTTGATTTGATTTTTAACATCAATTTTATCAATTCATCACTGTCAATAACAAGTCCTGGTTCCTGGTCTCCCAACAGTGTCAAAAATTGATCACGTTTGATAAAATTGCCTTTCATTCTGTGAATCCATATCAGTGTGAAGAGTATAAGCTTTAACTTTTCCTTGTATTTACTGTAATCTGTGAGGAGTTTGTATCCTATCTAGGATTACTCTTCATTTTGGCCAAAATAATTCGTTCTGATCTTTGATGAATTATTAGCAGTGATGAATTAATTTCGTTATAGAATAGAATAGAATATCTTTATTTGGATTCAAACCACACATGTTCCATCAAATAATAAAATTAGAAAATGTACAATATAAAAAGATATCACATCACATATATATGTGCAATTAGTTGTACTGTACAATTTATCAGCATCAGAAAGTTCAGCTGTAAAGAGTGATAGATTCTTCATCAAAATTAGAAAAATTTAAGATATAATTCGAGTATAACAGTTTGTAAGAAAAAAGGTAACCATGACTAATAATTGATTGTATGCATTGTTGATTAACAAGATGATATAATGCATAACCTTTCAGTTTTAATAATACACAATTTGAAGATAGATTCTTGAGAAATTATGTTGCTGAAACACAATTAATCCTGTCTTTTATTTAACCATGAGAAAGTATTATCATAATCAAAATTAAAAATATCAGCAGGATTGAACACTTTTTCTAGTTCGGTAGATAAAAATTTAAAAGACATTTTAGTTGGAGGCGTTTCTCTAAGCCCCTTTAGCAATTGATTGTAAATTTTGTAAATTTTTAAAAAAAGAGTAGCTTGCTCGCAACATTCCCACCATTGGTGGGTTGACTTGAATAAAATAGAATAGGAAATCTTTATTTGGATTCAAACCTTACATGTTCCATCAAATAATAAAATAGAAAATGTACAATATAAAAACATATCACATCACATAAATATGTGCAATTAGTTGTACTGTACAATTTATCAGCATCAGAAAGTTCGGTTATAAAGAGAGATAGATTCATCATCAAAAATAGAAAAATTTAATGTATTATTCGAGTGTAACATTATGCAAAAAAGGGAACCATGACTAATAATTGATTGTATGTATTGTTGTTTAACATACTATGTAATGCACAACGTTTCAGTTTTAATAGTACAAAACTTGAAGATAGAATCTCGAGAAGTTATGCTGCTGAAAAACAATTAATCCTGTCTTTTATTTAACCACGAGAAAGTATTATCATAATCAAAATTAAAAATATCAGCAGGATTGAACACTTTTTCTAGTTCGGTAGATAAAAATTTAAGAGACATTTTAGATGGAGGCGTTTCTCTAAGCCACTTTGGCAATTGATTGTAAATTTTGAAAATTTTTGAAAAAGAGAATAGCTTGCTCGCAACATTCCCTACCAATGGTGGAGATATTGCAAATTGACCAGATCTAGTTCCAACTTCATGACTCTTTCTTATTGGATTCATATAGGCACCAGTCCACTGGTTCAAATGGAAAACTTTTATGCAATAGGACATCCTCCGAAACCATAAAGGATGCAGCAATACAAACTGTAATCTAGTGGCATATATAGTGCAGGAGATAGGACTTATTTGTTTCACAACTTTTCTTTGTACAGCTTCTATCTTATTTCTATCTTAATTAATAGAATAGAATAGAATAGAATAGAATATCTTAATTATGTTAATTAATGTCTGATAATTTAATTAACCTCCACACTGGTTCTGTTAAAGACCACCAACAGTAACAGCTCAATTGGTTTTCTTATTGGTCTTCCTAGTAAAGTCTTCTAACATTTCATTTTAGCACGGGCGTTACACGCGGCATACCAATTTAAACAATTCTGTAGCAATTGAACTATTTGAAAAACATAGGTTTCACCGTTTTGCCTGATTGTACTGAATTAAGTATTAATTATTTGGTTTCTGATAGATTTTGGTTTTTGTTTTATTTTCTAGCTTCCTACACCAAAATAAATAATATGTTCTGCAATGTTAAAATTTAAGTAATAATTCTTAGACAGTTCTTGTAGTTTGATTTTTCTTTGCAGAATTATGTTAGTCGCACGTGTTGTTTGGGATCTCATTGTTATATTGACGCATTTAGTGTATGATGTTGCAGCTTATCTTCTTGGAAGCTTACAACATGCTTTCACAAGGAAACGAAAATGTATTTCTGATGATGTCATACTTATTACTGGTGCCGGAAATGGAATCGGAAAAATTATGTGTATTACCTTTGCCTGCTACACAAAGCGTGTTATCGCTATTGATAAAGACGAAGTTGGTCTCAAAAATACTTTTGATGAAGCACTTTCCAAAACAGGTGTTTCCATACATACCTATGTTTGTGACCTCAGGTATTTCATTTGTCTAACTTAAGCTCAACTTTGGATATTACTAAAACCGCAGCACAAATTCAACAGGAAGTCGGAACTGTAACGATTCTGATCAATAACGCGGCAATTGTAAATGGGAAGCCTTTTTTGGACCTTACTTCATCTGAAATTGACAATTGCTTTCGAGTTAATGTTATTGCGCTTTTTGAGGTAACTACGCCGTGTTTACTATTAATTTAATTAATAATCTAAGCCAACATCATTTATTAGACTAACATACCATTAATAGATTCACTTTTTTCTGATATATTTTTAGTTCCATTTCTGCAACTTAGTTATTATTTGACGCACCTAGTTAATTCGCCATTGTGAATCTATTTTGCGCTAGCACATCTTTCAGTATCACTAGAAGCACGAATACTTTTAGTTACTAGGTTGACAGTCGATATTATGGCTTTATGATGTATTAAATCAATATTAACGAGTGGGGAGCTTACGAAACTAAGTTCTTTAATTTCCGAGTGTTCAAATGTGCTGTTTTATTAGATTCCCTAATTGAGAGACAAGCCGTGGCTTGCATATGTGGTTTCTTCATAGCGATACGGGTACTATTTTGTACGCTATAGTCCATAGTTACAAGATGCACGTAAATAGCTTGTGCTATCCTGATCTATTTGTGCACATGCATGCACGGATATTCACGTCATATATATATATATATATATATATCTGTAATTATACGAATGCCACAATTACAATTGGAGAAGTTATATTGAATTGAAGCCGCCTGATAATATTTTCGTTATTTATTTTGTATGAAAAAATAAACATTGCATCAGTTAGCAGAGGCAATTCATCCAGTAGACTTATTGAGTCTCTATTGGTAACTCGTCAACGAATGTTCAGAATTTTCTGTCGAAAGGATTCGAACTGGAGAGAATTTTCCTCGGATACCGGAACATCATCTACTGCGCCAGCCGTGCCACACACAATTTGAAGTTATATACCGGCATAGGCTTTGGGTTAGCCTTTCCTTCAAGTGGAACCTATTTGCAGTTCATTTGGAACTACAGTTAAAATAATCACCTCCGATCTGTCACAAGGAACAGAATACCATACCACTCGGGAATGACATATTGAATTGAAATCTAATGACAGTATTTTGATTATATTTTTTGTCAGTATAAACTAAACATTGCATCGGGTGGAAAAGGCATTCCATAATGTAGGCCGGCCTCGTCCTTATTGGGAACTCATCAAGAACTGCCAAATATTTTCCGCAGACGGGACTCGAACCGGTGCACATATGCTTTTGTATACGAGAGTCCATCCACATAAATTGAGATCATAAACCAAATTATATTTTGTGGTTATACTTTCAGTATGGTGGAATCTATGCAGAACTTTTATATTCCTCATATTCTAACTTGTGACCTGATCTGTCATTATGAAATAGATACATTGCCACTTGAGGGGGTTATATTGATTTCAAGTCTGATGGAAGGATTTTGGTAATGTGAATTTGTTGGGATAAACTAAATATTGCATCAGGTGCTAAAAGAATTCCATAATTTAATCCTCTTAGTCCTTAATGGGTAATCATCAAGTACTATACAAAATTTCCCGCGGAAAGGACTCGAAATGGGGCACATTTTTCGGAGTCTGGGTATATATATTGCGCGACCCGTGTCGCATACTACACGCAATCGTAAGTTGTGTACCAAAACATGTTTATGATCAAACGGACATTGGTTGCGCGGGTTATGATGACAATTACTATTATAAAGGTTGCGATTGTGATGTACTGACATTATTTATTTAAATGAACGGTCAGGTTAGCCTTTATGTCAGGTGGAATCTATTTGAATTCGATTGAGATATGAAGTTCTAATTAGCTACCCAAACCTGTCGTTATATAACAGATTTCATATCACTTTGGGGAGTTATATACAATTGAAGTATAACGACAGGATTTTCATTATGTATATTCGTCGGTATATATTAAACAAAATCCTTCCTTTAGATTTAAATTTAATATGACTTCCAGGAATGTCATGGTGCTTTAGTAGATCGAAGGTGGTTATCTAGAACTACGGATCTTAATAAATTAAATATAGATTTAACCCGAAGGAAATGCTACCCAAAACTCATGTTTGTATTTAGCTTCAAATTGTGTTTATCATGTAACACAGGTAGCGCAATGGATTGAGAACAAGACTCCGAAGGGTATGTTCCGTGTTTCGAGTCTCTTCCGTGGCCAATTCTGAGCAGTACTTCACGTGTTGCCAATAAAAAAGAACACGACCCATTGGATGAATTGCCTCTGCTATTTAGTGAAGTATTTTGTTTATATTATCTATAGATATTTAAGTAAAATCCTATCATTAGACTTCAATTCAATATTCCTTCCCCAAGTGGCATCGTGGCTGTTAGAACTTTGAGGCATCTTAAGAGATGCAAAACAGAGTCGATCTGAAGTAGAAGATAACGAAAAACATGTTGGTTTATGATTTAAAATTGCGTTTATTGGGATGTGGGGCAGACTGGATAATATATGCCCCGTTTCGTACCTTGTTTGCTGAAAATTCTGAACAGCACTTGAATAGTTCTCAATAAAAACAAAGCCGATCTACTGGATGAATTGCCCTTGCTACCAGATGCAATGTTTAGTTTATGCAATACGCACGCACACACATGAGCACACACAACTATATATATATATATATATATATAATTTAGCTATTGGATAACCGTTCACAAGAATCTGACTTGATAATTGAAATACACTAAGATGGACCTATCTAAATGAGATTGTGCGATTTTCGTTACAATACGATTCTCTAAGTTTCTTTTTTCGGAAATGCTGTGTGATCAATGCATTTGACATAAAGGTGGGAGAAATGAAATAGCTCCAATGAAACACAGGTTGACAGGAATATTCAGCCATTTACAACCAACAATGGGGATTAGAAGGTACAAAGTTCTTTTACATGCCACATTAGATCAGTGTGGTTTAATTTTATCTGTCATTATTAAGCGTACCATTCATGCGTGTCTACGTAGATCGATTTATTTTACATTGTGTCAGCCCATTACTTATCAGCAATACTGTCTATCCATTGTTGCGGTTTGAGACAACCCTGCTGTACCATAAAAAATAAGTCAGTTAAACTCAGATAAAAATGGTCCTGAAAGTTCCATAATTATGGTTGTATACCGGAGTCCGGTTTCAAATAATTATAAATTAATGTCTCATTTATCTAGCTTATGGTCTGAGGCCAATTTCATATACTAAACGTAACTACGCGAATAATTGGCTTTATATTATTAAGCGGTGATTTATCTGTAACATTTGGATGTTGGATACCCATAAATTGCCATTAAGAGTAAATGGTTTAAATTCCTTAAACTTCCTCTTAACGCGATGCTCGTAATTCAATTTCCGGGTTCATAATCAAACTTTCGATACCACTCTGCACAAATTCAGCACAACCATGAACAATTGCAGGCTTAATGTTTTTATCAAAATACTTCTTATTATTTAAATCAGCTTAGCACAAGATAGGGAAATTGCCTTCAATCGCACGCAACGACGCGTTACATATTTCATTGGTCATCAGTAGAAAACTACGCCAAACTGACTAGCAAAGATCAAATCGCAATGAATATATTACTTATGAAGTGTCGGATCTGTCTGTCATCACTACTACTCTTGCTTACACTGAAACTAACTGGAAATAAATGCCCAAATTCTATTCAGTCACGAATGTAATATTTTTGCTGCTTTAACTTTATGTATTTAAGTTATTTCTTTAAAAACCATACCAGCTCGTACACTCTTCAGAAAAATTTTTAAAAAAAACAGCTGGTGGCGTCATTTTCGATTAACACGTCTCACCATTACTCGTGGGATTGTCTGTCTTGTCACTATTCTGGTTCTGGTGTAGTCCAGACAAATAGCTCTCAATTATTTTGAACTATGGAAATTAACTAAAGTTCACTGTGCGATTTATTTATTTCTATTTTTTGCATTTTTATATTTACGTGTGAATATTTGTGTATTTAGGCGTGTTTTTAATGTCTGACTGTGCACATTTGCGTAATGCCAATGTCATTTTTAAGATTAAGCAGTCAAAACGTTTTCTCATGACTGCTGTCTAACACTGGTTAAGCTGTATATCTTCTATAATCGTCGTTTGTTTGTTTTTCAGTTGTTAATTTTGCCAATTTCTCTAAAGCATTAACTGTAATTCGATACGCTAGATAAATCCCTACTTAGCAAAGTCTGTTGAAATAATTAATGCAATGTTTGAATATTCTCATGAGGTACGATATCAATTAAGTAATGTATAGAATTTGTGTTTATTGTCATATTTTATACACACACATATGCTCTATATATATATATATATATATATATATATATATATATATATTAGCATTTAAAATGACAGCGTTTAATTTCGAACATTTTGCAGTATGAAATAAACATTACACACTGAGAAATTCAGATCACCAACTAGACAAGATGGCTCAGTGGTCAGAGCAACAGATTTCGAAGCACACATGCCGGGTTCGAGCTCTGTCGGCGGCAAATTCTGGACAGTACTTGAAGGGTTCCTAATAAGGACGAAAGCGGTCAACTAGATGAATTGCTTTTTTTGCAGTATACAATGCTTGGTTTATACTGACAAATAAATGTATCTTTTGAAATACGAGCTTTAATAAAATTCATTGTACCCTTCCTGTGTGCAAAAACAAAAAGAAATTTTATTAGATATAAGAAAATTTTCTTTCGCATGGTCTTCTCAAATATCTACTAATGAACATATCTTTATATATAAATTGGAAAGCAAAACAAGATAGAAATATATGAACATAGAGAGAGTGTGAAAAAACGGAAACCAATCAAATTGCGTGCGTCACATCCAGTTCAAGCTCAATGCTTGTACGTGCTTCTTCTCCAGTGTTGGCTGAGATTTTTCTAGGGCACCTAGAAAATGCATCATTAAAGAGTGACATAAGTAAATGTGCTCAATATATACGGTACGTGGATGATATATTTCTTGTACTTAAGAACAGGTCGCAATCACGAACATTGCTTCAAAGTTTCAACAAAGCACATAAGAATATCGGTTTCACGTCAGAGCACGAGAAAGATGACTGTCTGCCTTCCCTAGATGTACTATTAAAGAAAGAAACTAATGGTAAATTAAACAGAACAATTTACCATAAACCAACATGGTCCGCACAGTATTTGCATTACAGCAGTTTTGTGCCATTTCAATATAAATTATCAACAGTTCGTGGTTGCTTTTCAAGAATTGACAGGTTGGTTAGTCAAGATTCTAGAGGAAATGAATATAATAAAGCAATTAACGATTTAATGTCTAATGGCTATCCCAGACAATTAATTGAATCAATTATTAAAAGGAAAGTTAACCAGAAACAGACGTATTATGGGCCAGAAAAGAAAACAGTCTACCTGAACATCCCATTTAAAGGGGATGCAGTTTCCCGAATGGCACAAAAGAAAGTTGAAGCAGCATTAACACGCACATTTAATGCAGCCAAACTACGAGTGTTATTTAGGGTAACACACTTGCCTTTACCAGCAATCAAAGATAAACAGCCGTTAATGTCGATATCAAATATTATTTACCAATATACATGCGCAAGTTGTCGATCAACTTACGTGGGCCGATCGACCAGACGGTTAATTACTCGAATGAGAGAACATTGCAACTTAAACGCCTGTTTTAAATCAAATGGTGAATACACGTCTGCTATTGCGCAACACATCGTCGAAACATCGCACGTATGTTCCCCAGACGCAGCATTCAAAGTAATTACTAAATGCAAAAACAAAAGGGAGCTAGCCACATACGAAGCCTTATGGATAAACAAATTGCAGCCGGATTTATGTAAGCAGAAGAAGCACGTACAAGCATTGAGCTTGAACTGGATGTGACGCACGCAATTTGATTGGTTTCTATTTTTCACACTCTCTCTATGTTCACGTATTTCTATCTTGTTTTGCTTTCCAATTTATATATAAAGATATGTTCATTAGTAGATATTTTAGAAGACCATGCGAAAGAAAAGTTTCTTATATCTGATAAAATTTCTTTTTGCTTTTGCACACAGGCAGGGTACAATGAAATAAATGTATATAATGGGACTGATATTTACATCAATATCGTAACTTTGATTTAAATAAGTATCACCGCCTGCGACACCAATGTTAGTAGAACTTAACTAGTCTTATTTCATACTCTTAGGCCTGCTTGAATGCAAGTGTGCTTCTTTGGTAAACTTTAGTCACATTTTCCTAGTAACTAAAGGCGTCCATTGCATGGTATTATGGTAATCACTTTTAGACTAAATATTTTTACCGTAGTCCCTGTTTCGAATCTGCTCCTTCTCGAAACACATTTGGTTCGGCTAAAATTTTATGTTTGCTTTATTGGATATGCTAGCAATTTTGATTTTTAATTATTTATGATTTATTCTGATCTTGTGGCTTACTATCTTATAATGAAGTGTAGATTTTATGCAACTATCTTTATCTGTATATGCCTAAAATTTTCGAATTTCGACTTTTGTAAAAGAGCTCAAACTTGTTGAAGAACAGGTGGAAATCTTCTACTTCATATGAAATTTTGCGCTACTTTAATTCTTCAACAAGTCAATTCAAAATTACGTAGTTTTGACACAGTGTTTAATAAAATTCACAAAAAAATATTACCCGATATGTATTTAATAAAATACATTTAAAGTTGCCCGGTGGCGCTTTCGATTCCATCATTTCAACTGGTTTTACTTGAAATATGAACCAAAAAGATGTTATGTTTATATAGAAAGTCATTGTACATTGAAAATATTACACAAAATATTTATTAGTTTAAAATGTTGACAAAAGAGGAAACTTAACTAAGCACAGTTTGTCCTGGGGCTTGGAATACCTAATGTTAATGCTAGTTCACAGACAAATTGTTTTTACTTGCACAGTACTGTACAACATCGATTTATTTAGTTCGCTTTCAAATATGGAAGTATACCATCACACTTGGCTTTAATTTAATATTAAATGCGCTGGTTGGCACGTTACAATTTTCCCTGGACAAAGCATGTTTACAACAGGCAACCAAAATATTATTTTGCATTAATTATCGTTAAATGTAAGAATATATTTAAAGTACATACATAAAATATAAATAATATAATTTCCCAAAATGAAATGGTTTGTCTTGTATAATGACAGATCGGGGTTGGTTAATAAGAAATTCACGTATTTAGTAAACCAAAATAGGTTAATCCGAATATATTATTCGGTATATGACTTCAAATAATGTGTAGTATTTGGGAGGAGTGGCGCATTGGATAGAGCTACAGACCCTTAGGCAAATGTTTCGAAGTTCGTATCCCATCAGCAACAAATTTTGGACACTATTTGAAATGTTCCTAATAAAGCTGAAACAGATTTACTGAATGAATTGCCTTTACTAACCGATAAAATGTAGAGATTATACTGAAAAGAATAATATATATATATATATATATATATATATATATATATATATATATATAGGCTATTGGAGAGTCTGTCTATGTTCCAGATAAGTGGCTCTGAACGACTATAGTGAGTCAAACAATTGGCGCAATTTAAACAATAATTGATTGCGCGGGTGGTGGTAACAATGCTTTAAATCAAGTTTGCGAGCTTGAAGTATACACCAACCCCATTGTATTTAACCAATTTATATGTGGCTAGGAATATCCTTTTGCCGCTTTTGTTACACGTATGTAATTTATGCAATTAGCAAACCATTGAATACATGGATAGTAATAACATTTTTTCATATAAAGCTTAAAAATTTGTTTTTGTCACCATGCGCATAATCAGTGATTGTTAAATAAGCTTATATTACATTATCGTCTCGGCTATAGTCTCTCAGTGTATACTAGGAATGGACGACGGCGTGAAATTACCACATACACATAACTAAATATTGGCCATAAAGAGCAGGTATTTAAACCGAAATATATTGTCTGTGGTGACAAGTGCATTCTTTTTTATTTTTTATAACATTATAGTGATGAATTTAGAAATGTTCATGTTCGATGTGCTGTTAGGCCTGTAATGAAAAATAGTGCAATCGACTCTAGACTGCTACAAAGCCTGTAGAGAAACTGTGTTTTGACATTTTTCCGTGTAAATCTAAATAATAAAACGTATACTTCTGTATACATAGCATAGAAGTCACCCATAATTATAACTTTTGAAACATGTATATCTAAATAAAATTGGTTAAAATAAAATAAATGAAGTAGCAGTGCAAAGATATTAAAACGGAATAATCTATCATAGGTGGATTTGACCGCGTTTTTCTTGTGCGGGACAATTGATGGCACTCTTGGGACGGTAAAATCTTGAATGTTGTACAGTTTTAGGTGCTCTGATTATTGGCCTTGATTGATGGGTTCTCACTTGTCCCTTATTTTTTAAGCCTTCCATCAGCTGATTGTCTGAAAATGACGTTGGAACAAGATTTTCCACTCTTCTTTTTCCCATTAAGAGGAGTGTAACATCTTGTTCCAACATCATTTTTAGACAATCAGCTGATTGAAGGCTTAAAAAAGAAGGGACAAGTGAGAATCAAGGCCAACAATCAGAGCACTTGAAAATGTACAACATTCAAGTTTTTAATGACCTAAAAGTGCTATCAATTGGCCCGCACAAGAAAAATGCGGTGAAATCCAAAACAATAAGGACAGCACTGCGCAAAAAGATTCAACATCTATCATAGGTGTTTGGCCAAATCTAAGGATGGATGTGAATGAAAATGTGGTGTATCTCAAGTGATTCACAAGCTATGTCTGTTGTTGGTGGAAAGGCTTCTCAGTCAACACCTTAGGGTTAAATGCTGGTATAAACTCCGAAGAAGTCTGAATTTTGAAACCATTATTGTCATTTTATTAAAGCTTTCAATATAAAACGTATAATTACTACAAACATGTGACTGGCATTTAATATTTTAGCGGTAGCTTGTTGACATAAACCTTGATAATGTAGGTAAATTTCCAGATCGGTTTCGTCCTTATTTGGAACTCATCGTGTCCGCGGCAATTTCTGGCCAGTACATGATGAGTTCCCAATAAGGTCGAAACCGGTCTACTGGATGAATTGCCTTTACAACTCTATACAATTCTTAGTTTATACTGGCATATGTAATGGATCAGGTGCTTATATCAAGACCGCAACCTTGATTATAATAAAAATTTACAAGTATATTGAGTTTTATTAATATTAAGATGGATTGCTTATTATCGGATTTATTTTCCGTCTTAAGGAAATTAATTTATATTCTGTATCATAAGAAATCTTTTAATTAAAATCCATTTTGGAATATTTATTAATCTTCGGCTATTGTAGCCGTGAGATAATAGCAATCCTTTGTGGTCGGAATATATGCTCATGGAATTTTCTACCCTTAATTAATATTTTTCGATGACAAACGTTATTTTTCGTTTCGTCAAAGGGAAATCTCTGGCTTAAGAAGTATCTGCTTCCTATAATTTGGCGTTACACTTTTTTGAAAATAAGATTATTGATAGCGCACTGGAACAAGTATAGATGCCAACCAAATCTATTTAAAAAATATTGCATGCTTTTCTAATCAAATTTTTTATTCTGATTTAAAAAAAATCTTAGATGATTCGAATCTTCCTGCCGGGAATGCTGGGTGGCGAGAAGGCTGTTAGACAGTTAGGTCTTTCAAGAATACTGTCAAAAAACCATACAGTTACTGACAATAGTACAAGCGGTAAGTGCTTTTCACGTAGTAACAATTATATATTTTACGCATAAAAATAGAATTTGCTAAGGTTTTTTTGGTGCGATGTAATATGCTGTTAGCTGTCTGGGCAGAGATATAGCTGTAGTTGTATGTTCAAGGCTTCTCTTTTGGTGTCCCTGGGTTTTAGCTGGGCATTTTTAGTCTACTTACTGCAAGGTAATATAATTTTTTCTTCGGAGTCAATTAAATACCCAAGGGTTTGTAGTAAATTTAAAAGAAACATGTTTCACGACAGGGAATAGATTAGTTACCTTTTCCTCGTGTTGCGATATAAGGTATTTGCATCCTTTGTCTACCTGATTTTTCCAAATATTGCGACTTCTGCTTATGGGAGTTTTTTTCAATGGAAAGCACATCACACAAACAATTTGAAAATCAATGTGTCAAGTGACAAATTTGAGTTTAAACTGCCCCATTTATAGTTATTGTTAGATCTCTTAAGCATAACTTGTTTTTTTTCACTAGGTAAGTGTATGTTTGTTTGTTTATTTGCCTGCATGTGTACACTCATCAAAGTGAGATTAAAGTGATATAATAACAAACAATGACGACTCCCTAGATAAGTGTTCGTCATGCCTGTGTGTATGCGTACTCACCTGTTTTGGATTTATGAGTAATCAACTACTGACCGTGTACACTCATCCTAGTGAAATTACAGTGATTTAGCAACATATGTCGATTCACTAGATAAGCGTATGTTGTAAATTTTGCTTTTACCAATGTTTTTAATGACTAATGGCGGTGGTTACAACTTGTCCATTCTACTTGTTTTATTGCCATTATAGAATATTGAATCTTTTTAGTTATGACAATATATATTTGCATTGCTAGTTTATCTTGAACAATGCGTGTTGTAACTTTTCGATGATTATTTATTTACTAATGAATATGATAATTCTTCAAACTGTTAAATCAAACTATTCTATAAATATATACGAATGTTTATACTGTCAAAATATATAATCTAGTCTTTTCATTACATATTTCATTTTAATGAAAAAAAGCAGCTGTTGTTGTTGAAACTAAACATTTCGTTCATATTGGTATTCGGCCATGACTGGAATTTGATCAAGTTACAGCTTTAGTAGAAGAAACAATCAGTTGTGAGATTGAATCAAATAACCTGTGTTCAAATCTTGACAGCAGCAGGTTTGGTAGCTAGTGATGAGGACTCAAGAAAGACTATCCCATTTTAGTTATTGAATTGCATTTCATGTCTATGCTGTGCACTGTTTTTTTCAAGCCAACAAAATTTTAATGTACATTTAATGAGTCGGGTAGGATGTACAAATTTTCATTTGATAGTTTGAATACAAGCAGCGTAAGATATTTGTAAAACGAATTTTACATGGTGATAAGCTGGCATTTATTAGGAATATTCAGTGTTTGGCTGAATACCGATAAAATTTGATAAAGATGTTTTTGTTTTAGAGTTGTGTCTGTGGTTTTTTATGACCATCTCAAAATGAAAATTAATAAACAAATAAAGGGTTTATATATATATATATATATATATATATACTATGTGTGTGTGTTTGAGTGGCCGGTTTTTTCTATACATGTGATTAATAGAGAATAGTTATTAAGGCCGGCTATTTGTCAAACTAGGAAAATACTTTAGAAAGTAAAATATATATAAACATAGGCCTTGAATGGGGATATCACACTTTGAAAATGTTATTTTATTCTTTCAGTATGGTGTCAATCCTGAAGATGGAACTGGAAATGAAGTCTCGAAAATTCGTTAAATCTTAATTTAAAAACGTTAGCGGACAAGCAGTGTATGGACTGCACCAGAGTCACGGGACCAGTGCTAATCCATCAATCAATTAAAAAAGCCGTGCTATCATTTGTCCAGAAGTCGTCAATTGTGGTATCGGATCGAACAAAGATAGCACTACGCAAACACAAATTCATTTTAAGGAATATGTCAAATCGATGTTTCTTTACTAAATGCTATGGTAACGACACATCAAAGGTCTACCGGACAGAACTGATCGGCTTTAAATTTCTCTTTTGTAATGGCTCCTGACACTAAGTTGAGAATGACCTAGACCAAACTGAACTAAAGCATCGATTCAAAAAATTGTTCAGGCTCGCTAGCCTAAGCAGATTATCATTCAGTTCTCTGCGTGTTGCAAATGACTCGCAATATATTGTAATTTTGCTAAGCGTTTTCGAAGAGATCCGCGTAAATTTACAAAGGCTGTTTCACGCAGGCTATAATAGTTTGTAAATTACGGAAGAAACCAATCCACTCATCTGAATCATAAATCCAAGATAAAAGTATTTTTTGAAAGCTGATATTAGAGCGCCGTTTATTATGATCTCAAATCTATGATTCCACGGTGTTTTGTCAAGCCAGCAAATGGAGCGTTAGTATTGTTCTTAACTTTCAAATCTTTATTAAAATCTATGTTGTTCGTCGAGACTGTCCACTTTCCCCATTTTGCTTAATTTTGTAATAGATGAATAACGCTCTTCCATACGTTTAGGTTGCAGGCGGTAGATTAGTAGATCTTGACTATGACGATGATATAGTACTATTATTCACCAATTTTCAGTCTACCTTGAATTTATTAACAGACACCGTCTTTTGCTAAGAAATTCGCCCCCTCTAAATTGAAATTACCTTTACAGGATAGCAATATCTCAGGAAATATGTCTGATGAGTTGAGAATGATAATCATGAAAGCTAGAATATCTTTATATAACTTTCGCCACTTAAGGAGAAACGCGATTATTTCACTCTTCGTTAAAGATCGTGTCTACTATGCATCTGTACGCACAGTTTTATTATACGCAACTGACATTTGGCCTCTTAGATTTGATGATTTTAGACGCTTACATGCATCTGACATGTAGGTTACCAGCAACGAATAAATATAATCCATTTTATTTTCTCCAGAACTCAATTTGGCTGCAATATCTGGTAATATTCAGTCATATTTTTCATGTATGGTTGATAGAGTTGGATTAGGCACGCATAATGTAATTAAAAACAGGAAGCAGGAATTGTACATGTTGGGAAATACACATACAAACAATTACCAGCATATACCTTTCTCATTTACTGTTTGTTGCTCTATGATATGTGTTTAATCCAACGTTATCCCCCTTGCTTTAAAAAATATGACTACATACATTATCAATTATGACAGTCGTATTGCATTCTAGCGAAAATGGCCTTTTTATCTGTTTTACCTGCTTTGTAATACATTTATACTTCCACACATGATTTATTTTTCAATTAAAATTATGGCTGAACTACAAAAATATAATCTATCGTGTGTAATTGGTGTCAGGCCGGGTTTCTTAAAAACTATTTATTTGCTGTTGAAATTTTTTTAGAAGTTTCACGCAGTACACCAACTCGTCGTGGGCATATTGTCAACATTGCTAGTGTTGCCGGACTGATCCCTGCGCCATTGCTGTCCGACTACTGCGCGTCGAAAGCAGCTTGTATCCTTATGCATGAGTGCATTGAAACGGAGCTTATGCGCGCTGGCTGTCTGGCCATTGGCCCCGAGGAAAATCTCGAATCATCTAAGCCTTTAATACGCATGACTTCTGTTAGGCCGTATCTAATCAACACCTTGTTATTTGCTGGCTGCAGTGGCAGGTAAGCATTATTTTGCACACCCCCCTTCTGACGCAATTCGTATGCCTTTTATTTAATCTGTCTCTGTATATTGAGTGCTCTGTATATATCGATCTAGCCGGCACACATTCTATGTTGCTTAGATGGGTCGTAACATCTGTGCTGATGATTATGACGAAGAAAATCCACACAGCCATGCACTTTTGTACAGTTTGTCGTTTCTGTAATACGCCTGTCGACTAAGAATTTTTGAGTTGGATCTCTAAAGCAGCGAATTGTATTTGCACAATCATTTATAGAATATTTGACTCATAATTTTATCGTCCTTGTCTCTTTATGTACGACCAAGCTGAAACCATATTTTTTGTTATTTTTTCTGTTGTATGGTGCATATTTGTATTTGTGCCCCTTAATGACGAATAAAAGTACGTAGAATTGCACAATAAGCTTAAGACTAATAAACACTATAATTTTTTCGTCGACGATTTTATATTGTAGCCTTTCCGTATCTTTTTTGCTGCTTGCTTGGCATTAGAAAATATAAAATTGCAGAAGTCTCGAAACTATTACCTATCGGATTATTAGTATACATAGACCATAAAACCAAAGTTAATGTCCGTAGACATTTCTTAGATGCGTCATAAAATGGTACTTGATAAACAAGAAACTGTTGCTCGATTACTTGCGTGGTTTTGGTCGTGCTCTACGTACGCCTAGAGTCAGATTGCATAGTAGGACCACCAGAAAAGCTAAAATTAGGCTGCTCTCACACTGATGTATTTTCTTTTTACTGAACAATGGTGATCGATTTATTCGAAGTATAAACAAACTTTTTGTTACTTCTTGCCCCTAGAATACCATGGCTGTTTGACAATTTGTCTCCGGACTTTGTTGCTCGCAAGATCGTTGATGGAATTTTGGAAAATAGGCGTGTGATTTATTTGCCAATGCGCATATGCATTATTCCAATTCTCAAAATGTAAGTTAATTGCATTAAATTTGCCAAGCAGTTGACTTTGATAACATTATGACCTATTTTATTTGATCGTGACGAGTATAAGTTTCGTCTGCATATTATAATGCACCTTACCTGCATTCCTTAATGGTGTTCTTTTTTATTTGTTGTTTGTTAACTATGTGGCTAAACCGAGAAATTTACAAGTATGCACAGTTTCAAAGTTCTTAATAATGCATCCATGCGTACGTTGCATACTTTATTTGGTGATGCAAGTTAAACAAAGAACGACGGCCATGAAGTCATATAAGCAGTATCTTTGCCGAATTGATTTTGGCATCCTTATCATGAAAACAAACTAACTACGATGATCCAGCCGATTACGCCGATGTCGAATATCGTCATAACCGAATTTTGACATTACCCCCTCACTGGAATGGGCTTCATTTTTGGATCCCCGTGCGATTCACATAAAGTGTCTGGGTTCATTTATATGGTGCTTGATTATTCTGCAACTCTGTTTCCAAGTGCCTCAGGATTCCCTTGAAATCTGTGTTTATGTTTGTAAATGTTACCGTTTCTGTTATGTATTCTTCTTATAAATAAGGTCACTACGTGCGTTGTAGAGCGGTCAATATCTCAAACTATCTAAATTGACATATATGCATATACTGTGCTTATGTGAGCATTTTTATTGGAAATCGATTCATGTTTTGACTTACACGGAATCTTCACAAAATCCTTTTTTCAGTCGAAAATTTTCAGCTGACATTGTTAGTTGGCCTTTTTATTTCAGAACTCATTACAACACTTAAATACCTACTAATAAGTTCACTGGAAAACAAAACGGAAAATTCCTTGTTTGTCAAAACATGCATCAGGTGACATTTTATTTTCATAAGAACTAAACTGTTATTTAGTAAATTTATTTAAGAAATAAAATATCAAAAAATGGTAACACGTTACTCTATATCCTGATTCTGAAAAATGTGAATATTATTGAAAACTGCACATTTTTAAAAGAATTTAATTAGGCAGCAACACCATTCGCATTAACACGACTGGCGTATGTAATTATGTATTAGGTGCTGCGAACCTAGTAACAAATTTATTTAATTGTAACCAGAAGGACAAACAAATACAGTATGAACGGAAAGTATAATCTCGTGCACATTCGTTTCGTGCTTACTGACAACTCATCAATTGGTGTTGGTATTACGCCCTTTAACCACTATATATTTGGGTGAAGAATGTGGGATAATAGGACGGTACAATCTCCTAGACGAATGTGAAAACCTGCAATAGTGAAGCTAACGTCATATAAAGTCTTCGACAATGCAACTTCAACGCTAACACACACTAATTAATATATATACCGAGTCTGTAAAGGATACTAACACTATGGTTATTGAGTAAGTAACTGATACCAACATTAAAATACCGAAAAGGTACATGGTACCAACATGATGGATATTAATGTATGCCATATTTCACCGAAATTGAGAATTACAACTATTTCTGAACATCTATTATTCCAGTAAATCCATGCACTCTGGTTTTGATCGATATCAGTTATCACATTTCGCGGTAAACATGACATGATTAAATTCCATAAATAACAGTTAAATACTGTTTGTTGCGGAGAACTAATATATATGCAAGTATGTATTAGGTGTTGCGAACCTAGTGAACTATAGCATACACTGAAATCCATCATGTTGGTACCATGTACCGATTCGGCAACCATAGTGTTAGTACCATTTACCTTTTCGGTACTATAATGTTGGTATCGGGTACTGACACAGCCATAGTAGTGGTATCCTTTACAGACTGCGTATATGTATTATATAGTGTGAGTTAGCGTTGAAGTCGTCTTGTCGAGACTTTATATTATGTTAGCTTGACTACTGCAGGTATCGTTCTATTGTACCACATTCTTCACCCGAATATATAGTGGGTAATGGGCGTAATACCGGCTCGTACTGTTGAGTCGCCAGTAAGCACGACACGAATGTACACGAGATTATACTTTCCGTTGATGCTGTTTTTGGTTTATCCTTTCGGTCATAATTGAACTAATTTATTACTAGGTTCGCAACACCTAATATCTAATTGCATATATATTAGTTCTCAAACACAATCTGTATCTGATTGACGTAAGTTTTATATATCATGCTTGTTTTTTAATGAAGTAACTGGTTCGTTTTGTGCTACGCTGAATATTTAAGAAAAAATAGTGCCAGTAATTTTGCATAACATATCATTTAAAAGGGATTCTCAATTTTCCTTCCGGGGCGCTACTCAATAACTACCAACAGTGCTACAATCGCGATGAAAATATCGACATCCAATAAGGCCCCTGTGCCGTGGATGCTTCGACGCGTCTGCTTCAAGTGTACAAACATGCATGTTTCACTTTCAATCCAAAGATGCAACTGGCCAGCCTTGATTTGTTATTAGATAACAGACCCAATGTCAATTGGAAATTTGAAGCGGTGTCTAAATTTTTTGCGTAATGTTTAAATTGTACGATTCTGAACCAAATTCTTGAGATTTCGATTCAGGACCACAAAAATTCTGTCTGCTATTAAACCTAATCAAGTAAATGAATCTACTTTTTTCCATTTAATAAATATTTTATGTTTCCTACAAATCCAAATAAAAAATATATATTAGAAAAAGAACTGTAATCCATGCAATAATCTTATTTCTACATTATCTATGGGTTCGTTAATATTTTCGCTCATCCTATCCCAACTGTACTTTTGTTGGAACCAATCCCAATTTAGCTATGTCTGTCTTGCTTTTACGCAATTTTCGTAGCACAATGTTTTTTTGTCATCCCTTTCATTGCGAATGTGTCCACAACTAATGGGTGTGTCTTGTTTTGCGGCACATACGTTACTTTTGAAGGCCTGTTCGTTTTGTCTCTGTTTCAGTCCATTTTGATTTCTTTTTAAATTACTTTCTGCACGTTAAAGTAGGGGTTAAGCTTATTCATTGCAATAGTTTCTAAAGTCAGAAACATTTTTTCGGATTTTGCCTTGTATAAAACTGAAACATTATTACACAGCATGAACTGAGAATAGTACGTGGTCACAAATGGCTGATTTTTGTGTAGGAGCTGCTCCCTTTTTTAATTTTTGTGCATTATTACTCTCGTTTCTTATTAGGTATTAATTATCCAAAATTAGTATATTTGCATAATAATTTTTTTCAATTTTAGGATTCTACCGATTCAAGCATTACGTTCACTATATAGCCTGAGTGGTTCACTAACGGTAATGGACGGTTTGCTAAAGAACAAAAATGTACTGGAGTCAAGAAACGACGCGCAATCTGTTATGTCGTGGTCAAAACTCATTTATGGTTCCGGGCTTATTTTTCTCGCTCTTGCTTGCATTGCATATGAGTTCGCTGACATTTTTAAAGCTTAAAAATATTTTTAAATGTCAATTTCTAGTCACCTATTCACACACCACACACATACATTCACAGATATATATCTTTAAAATGTCCATTGCTTTTCAGTATTACACAGTATATTCAATTAGGAATAGGAAACATATTTACTTAGATTATTAAATGTGTTCCATCTCTTATGCCTTTTCTCACTTGCTCTCCTTCCTTCCCTCTTTCTCTCTCTCTGTCACTCTGTATATATATATATATATATATATATATATATATATATATGTGTGTGTGTGCCATCGAATAAGCGTCTTTCAAAAGTTTCCTATTTTTCATTATATGCATATGTGTCAGTTTATTGTAGTCGACGCGACAGTAAGCACAATGTTCTCATTACGCCGTAGTATAAATACGTGGTACGAATGGCGTACCTGGTTTGTTCAAATTGGACCATGGGAATATTGCAGAGTCGTGGAAAATTCGTGTAGCGTCGTGTACACATGAATTTCTTAACTAACGGCGACTTGTCGTTGGGAGCCGGCATAGCCTCGACCAATCAATATATATTTGATCAAGATATGTGAGGTTGTTGGATGATTTATTCAAGAATAAACTCATTTTTGTATAATATATAACAACTTCAGCATGATAAATTAGTCCTTATGAAACACTGCTAGCGCTGCATTTTTTCGATTTAATAGGCTACTTATTTAGTGCTTGCATTTCGTCTTGTTTATTGCTTAACGATGTCTTCTGCTATGCTTTTGTTTACAATTAGGCATTGACAGTATTGTATGTGCTCTGATGTCAATTCAAATATTATGCAAGATACTGCCTCTTATACGCTATTATGCTTTTCTTGTCTTACCATTTTCGTATTTTGTAGCTTTTTTCTTATTAATTGATGTATGGTTCAGGTAAATGTATTTGCAAATCACAAGGTTTCTTTCATCTAATTTATTTTTATTATTGTGTTTTCTTATTATCATTTTATATTTGTGACTTTTATTCCACAGATTTACAACTGGGATATGTTTGTTCTTGAATGACTACTATTAGTGGTAGAAAATTGATAAACGTTTAAGAAGTTCGATTTTCTCCAAGATCTCTCCATTTTTCACGATATAATAATTTTGTGCACAATTATCAGTAGCTTTGATTCCACTAACTACAGTATTTTTTTAAAATTTCGTATGTAATAGTTTCTAGTTTTCACTTTAGACATAAATTATTAAATGATACTTATTTGATGTGCAACTATATTCAATGTTCTAAAATTCCAACGGATTTTTTGGATATCTGGCGCGCTATAAAACTACCATAGATAGTAGTCTTAAATGTATATATCTAACTTACGCATTCCCAAACATGTATACATACATATATACATATATACATATACATACATATATATATATATATATATATATATATAGAGAGAGAGAGAGAGAGAGAGATTGTTCAAGATTTGCTCCTACACTCTGAATTTCTAAAGGCTTCATTTAAGTACCTTTTGTTTAATGAGTTTTCCATGCTGATTCAACAAGTAACCTGTTGGTAGTAATATTTTCCTTCCTAAAGTAGTTGGTTTATCTCTTCTATGGTTCCAGCCATCTATGGGCAAACAGGGTGTGTAAATTACCTGATCTGCGTTTTGACTAACGCAGCGTTTATTGGTCCAGTAGTTTTCTTTCAGTAAAATATTTCGGCTATCCTTACCGGTAGCCTTCCTCAGTTGGTTCATCCTCACAAGTTTAACGAATGAAGGCTACCGATAAGGATAGCCGAAATATTTTACTGAAAGAAAACTACTGGAACAATTAAATTTGCGTTAGTCAAAACGCAGATCAGGTGATTTTAATTAATCCAGGTTCGCAAAAACAATCTTCATTCAAGGGTGTTTAAATGACCTTCTAAAACAGTGCTTCAACTAACGAAAGCGGCGTTGAACTACTAGTTGCGACATATTCTGATAGATTATGTAGTATTTGGGTAAAACTAGTCGACTCGAGAATTTCTCTTCTGGTTAAAGCCTGGTAATGCTCAGCAGATAATGATCAGGTCAATAACGAGTGCATAAATTTATTATCAAATCTGTTCAAGCGTTGGAATTTTTAGTTAGACATCCTTATGTTCTCTGCGGCTTAAATGTATACTGGCACTATGCTTGAAGCGTAGACTTTGGATGTGTTATTTAACGAAATGATCGGGCGATTCCAGACTGATTAGCATGACAGTCCAAAAGCCAAAGTAATTAGGGTAAGGCGTAATAAAATCTCGACTGGTGCGGATGTTTGGTTTCAACAGAAAAACAATTTATACGATTTCGTTGACGGCGGGCGGTGTGATGTCTCTGGGCACATTTGGGCTATGCATAAAATTTTCCATAATGTCAGTCGTTTATCTATCAAGCTTGAGATAGTGTTAAATGGACAATTTGTAAAATACCACGATTAAGTTAAGGCACAATATAAGATTGGAGATATTGACGTCACAATCTAGTATGCAAATGATTGAAATTTTTGCTCTGTGCGGTCACACATTTTGTTCGTATAACCTTGAAATGAAAACTGATACAATTGTGCCTAATGCATTTATGAACAACTTGAGTACTGCTGGACCACCTGTAATAACTTTGGATTACGTACCAAGGAGCATCTGGAGTACTGTGAGAGAAACTGAGATCGTTTAATATTCCTAATAAAACCAAAGTTATTAAACGCTCGGAATCCACCACGAAATTACTCAATCCACTAAATATTCTTAACTATAAAGTGCTAATGTGCTCCTTCGACATCTATTATAATCAAGGTTGCGGTCTTGATATAAACACCTGACCCATTAATTACTTACATATGTCAGTATAAACTAAGAATTGTATAGTGTAGAAAAGGCAATTCATCCAGTAGACCGGTTTCGTCCTTATTGGGAACTCATCATGTACTGGCCAGAATTTGCCGCAGACAGGACTCGAACCTGGGCACGTCTGCTTCGGAATCTGGTGCTCTAACCACTGAGCCATCCTGCCGCACACTACACTGCACACAATTTTCAGTTATATACTAACTAATGTAACCTGGTTCGTCTATTTTTCCTTTAGGTGGAGCTCATATGGCATCCATTTAGACCCAAAATTCCAACTAACCATCCACAATCTGTCATTACTGAACAGACACCACACTACATGGGGAAGTGGTATTGAAATGAACATTTATATAATTAAACGAACATTGGTTGCGCGGGTGGTGATAACAATTATTATAATCAATGTTGCGGTCTTGATATAAACACCTGACCCATTAATTACTTACATATGTCAGTATAAACTAAGAATTGTATAGTGTAGAAAAGGCAATTCATCCAGTAGACCGGTTTCGTCCTTATTGGGAACTCATCATGTACTGGCCAGAATTTGCCGCGGACAGGACTCGAACCTGGGCACGTCTGCTTCGGAATCTAGTGCTCTAACCACTGACATATGTAAGTAATTAATGGGTCAGGTGTTTATATCAAGAACGCAACCTTGATTATAATAATTTTTATCACCACCCGCGCAACCAATGTTCGTTTAATTATATAAATTCTCCTTCGACATTGTTGCGAGATGGACATCGAAATTCCTGCCTTGAATTAATTTTCAAATATTCGCGTTCTTTAGAAATTTAACAGTCGCCGGATATGTGGGCTTTCCGTCTCAATGTCGGATGGATCTGCACAAGCTAACTGTCGCATTATGGATGGAGGATTCTTCCCTAATGAGCGTGGTGTACCGTTATGGTATTAATGGTGCATCGAAAGTGATTACTGGTGTAATCCTCATAAAGTGTCTAAAGAGAGTGAGGAGCGTGCGAGACAACTCAAAAGGCGTTTTACTGAAGATGTTACGCGTTAACCAAATTAATGCTCCACGATGCAAGCTTAAGTTTCTCTACTGGTATCAGCAGCCTACCTTCGTTGTTTTTATAGACTAATCAGCCACTTTAAGCGCTGTGTCGTGCGGGATGCTATGTCTAACAATACCTAAAGACAGTATACACAGCATGACATTTAGATTTGTTTAAACTCTGTTTTAACGACTTCTGAATCTGTATTCGCACTATTAAGAGACTTTCGTAATCTCTTGTGATTGGCTGCTGCGTTCTGCAAGTATGTCTTATTGTTCACACCTGGTTTAGTTATGCTACCGATGCAGTATTTCCTGAGATGGCCAAAAATTTCGCCGTAGTAAAGATCATTTGCTCTAAACCATCTTGCCATAGAGATTCACTATGATCATTAATGATCTGGAGCCTAAGATGGTGCTGAACTGCACCATAGTGCCAGACGTCAAAGAATTTGTTTATCTATTATCTATTGCATACATAGTATTGGCTTTTGTTAAGATTTTACTATGTATTGAAACTACTGCATCTATCTTGTATCCAGAATGGCCTGTCTATTTAACTAAGTACCAAGTAATAATTCGTCAAACGAGGCATACTGTCGGTCCTCTTTGAGTGCGGTAGATTTGAGTGATGAGCCACTTTAGTTGTAAGTGCTTTATCAGCTTTGTAAATCCATTTATTCATTCAGTTAGGCTTACGCCATTGCCGATGGAACTTCAGTAGTTATTACTTGAATGAATAAATTAAGAACTGTTCAGGTCTTTTCGGGCGCTTTCTAATGTACGATTACCGTCGCACCTTATGGAACGGTGATTACGTTAATTGGAACACTGGTTGTGAAGGTCAATTACACATCCTGCTCGCCAGTCGGTCAGAGCAACGCCGAGGATAGATGGAACTGCAGAATTGGTAGGCCTATTATATTGTAGTCGGATAGAGTTATTTACGAAATCGCTTAATTGATTCCGCCACACCATACTCACTAAACATGAGACACAAATGAACTATAATTGTGTAAAAAAGGGTCAAGTAAATTGGCTTGTTTCATTTTTCCTTGTCGAACCTGTATGAGGACGATCTAGATATGCATATTTAACTCCGTCGTTACGCACATGAAGCCGGCTTATCTGTTTGCGGAAGCCATTTTATATGTGACAGTAAGCTTATCAGTATCTGGATTTAATTTCGTGAACACGGTTACTAACTTGAACTCGTTTCTATGCGTTAACTATACGAGTTTTAAAAGTATTTAGATGCAGGAAGATGGCCACTCTCAGTTATAGCCTTTGCAAGTATCGTTACGGTGATTTCAGTACAGACTATCTCGATGGTAAGCGGCTGTGGACCTATTTACCAATGAGAACCGCATAGTTGCCAAGTCTTAGTGTGTCTATAGGAGTCCGATGAATTAATCGTTCTTTCCACATCTATCAGGCTCATACTGTACTATGCTATTAGTGTCCTCAAACTTAAGACTAGCCTCTGTGCTAAAAAAAATATATTTAATCAAATAATAGGCGAACGGTTGTGTGCTTTGAGGCGAAATGATTAATTATTAAATAACCTGTTTTTGGACGATCCGAATAGGTACAAATAAAGAAAACTCGTGACAGGAGTATGTTGTGAACATACATAACAGAAACAAGATACCTGCTAATAGTCGACAGAGACGATTATAGTCAGGAACAAAATCCAAAAAAAATAAAATTACGCACGATACTGCAGTATAAATACAAAAACAAAGAATGTTTTGGAATTGAATGGAATATTTTTCTTTTTAAAAATGTACGTTCCAATCAGTCACAGTGGTGTAAATTTATAACAAGTCGTTACTTAATTTTTGTCTGATGGATTATCTTCACCCTACAGACGCATTGTATGTGTGTGGTCGACATCGTATTCTCGCTCGAAACGCTGTATTTGCTCGCCTCTTTCTATTCCCTTGAATTTTTAATACGATGAGGATACACAAGAACGGCATTTAATTTAACAAATCTAAACATGATACAACGGTAGTTGGTTGGGTCGGTAAGGCATTCTTTATTGTAAATTTGTTCTGAAACGGTCGTCTTCCATTGCTTTCGAACTGAATTCGCCCTCTACCTCGCCACATTTAAACTCTTCTCGTTTTAACTTATACGTGTTTGCGCAAGTCCATTTATTCGAAGGTTTTTTGTGATCATTAATGACTGCAAAAGTTTCTCACATTGCCGCAAATCACGCTGCTTACAATACCTGACAAACTGGGGAAATTATTTAAGTGCTTGACTTTATTCACTTCAGAAACTGGATGTTCTTGTATTCCTTGGAATGATTGGCCAACGTTTATATGTTGGCCGTGTATACACGATTCGATAACGACTGTTACGTGTGTTCGTGTAGAAAAAGGCACCTTTGAGACCGAGAACGCTTTAGGTGTCCTATATAGGGCTGACATTAATACAACAGTCCACGCAGGGGAGCACGAATTAAGATGAAACAATCAGCACGATGATGCAAGCAGCCTCCGGGCCGCAGAAATGAATATAACAATAAATATTTGAATTTTGTTTTAATAAATGGACGCACTTTATATGGACAAACTAAAAATAATTGACTAAAAATAAAGCATTATTGTTAAGTTTAGAAATGGCTTCTGATTGCTGAGTTATGGACAACTTAGTCTCAACTGGACGACACTTGAACTTATCTAGCTGACCCGTCCCGCGCTGCTGTAACCTCAGAATAATTCAAATTTATGGAGTTGAATTTTGATAAACTATCAAAACATGGCGTCAGTTTTCGTGAAAACATTCATTTTGATAATAAAAAATGTGAAAATATAATTTAAATTAATTGAACCACTGCAGTACTTGTGGATATACGATATTTTTTGTTCTTCCTACCGATGGTCTCCCGACTCGTGAAAAGGCCACGTAAAGGTGCCTATGAGAGAAGCATGGAGACTCCAAATCTAATTCGCAAACTTGAAAAGTTTGTCCTCGCGCTATGTTAATGGTCATCACAAAAGAAAGTCTCGCCGTAAACTGTAAACGCTTGAATACAAACGGCAATTCTGTTGGGATAAATGGCATACGTGGCAACAGTGCATCTTCTCCCTTGCCTCACTGAGTTTTGGACTATTAAGATGCAAATAATTCCTCATGTGTGTATTATTTTCGTTATAGCATTGTTAAAAGTGCTCGATTTGAATTGCTTCTCGTAATGTTTGTTGAGTTGAGCTTAAGAAAACGTTATGTTTATATAAGAGGTTAAGTAAATAAAATTTCCGACGCATTGGAGTTCAAGTGTCAAAATGTCATTTTGTACACAACCAATCTGAATCATTTATAGACAGCGACCTTTCCAGGAAATGTAAGAATTGGTGTAGCGAAATTGCTGCGAATAGGTGGAGCCGTTTACATTTTTATTTGCGGGCATACATACATACATTCTTTGAATTTTTGCTGGGTGTCAGCATCATATTTTACATTGCCGCGTTTTGCTTTCGCAGGTTGTAGCTTTGCACTATCAGTTTCGCATCTGTTTTATCTTCGATCAGGCTGGGTGCGTATTCGTCCCTTTCTTCCGAAGGCTTCAACATCGTTCGTACTAACCACTGGAAATGAGGTGATATAAACTCTTCTTTGACTGGTGACGTTTCGATTTCAGTTTCTCCCAAACCATCCTGCTATTGTGCAAATCTTACGGTGAAAGTGTGACTAGAGGCCTGAGTATGGTTTGGGAAAAACAAATCCGGAACGTCGCCAGGCAAAGAAGATTGTATCGCACCTCATTTCCAGTTAATAGTATGAACGATGTTGAAGCCTTCAAGAGAAAGGGACGAATACGCACCCAACCTGAACGAAGACAAAACACATGCATACTTGGAAATTGGGATCAATCAGATCTTTGTGGAACTGATACTGCAAAGCTACAACCCGCATACGCAAAACGCGACATTGCAAAATGCATACATACATACAGACAAATATTCATTTTTATATATATATAGATATATATAAAATCAATTTAAAATTAAGCATAACATATTTAGATGTACGAAAATGTAACACGCTCTGGTTCTATAGAAAATATTTTTACATAAAATGGGGCAGAGTATACAGATTTGATCAAAATGCCCTTTCTAAACTACAAATTCTTAGTTTGTACTGACATATGCAAGTAATTAATGGGTCAGATGCTTATGTCAAGACTGCGACCTTGATTATAATAATTGTTAGAATCGACTTTTGGCTTGCGTATTTCATAAAACGGTAAATGAGCTTCCGATATTGCAGACTTCCGATCGTGCACTTTTTATTTAATTCAATTTTGTTACTTACGTAGCATGATGATAAACCTCAAATTATATTGGGCAGACTTTTAAAGTTTTATATACATATACATATATATTTGAGTTCAAGTGTGAAAATATCATCTTGCACACAACCAATCTGAAGCATATATAGATAGTAACCTTTCCAGGAATTGTTAGAATTGATGTAACGAAATTTCTGTGAATCGGTGAGGCCGATTTAATTTTATTTGCGGATATGCATACAGCCAATATATATATGTGTGTGTGTGTGTGTGTGTGTGTGTGTGGATTATAAGGGAATCCGCATTACCGACCCAACCAATATAGGTGACGTCAACAGTTAACAGTATATCGGTATGATTTCACATTGCGTGGCTGAAAAAAATTTAATCTTTTCAGCACATAAGACGTTCTGTAGAGCCTTGGTATTGTTGAATGGCAAAAAATTGTTAAGATATTATTGATTAGAGAAACGACAAGGCTTGCTCCAATTGTTAAATGATAGCGTTCTAGAATCTGTTTTATGCGCTGTCGGTTGTAGTTATAAGTGTTATTGAAGAAACGTATGTACCTGAAGACGATTTGCAGATCTTACCCAATGACTAGTGTAATTATATTCGTAGATAATTCGGACGCCACATTGAGTTTAATTTCAGTCGGATTGTGTTGGTCAAAATAATAAGATTAAATATATCTAAACTAGTACAGTAATCGTAATATGCTATAGATTCTTGGGTAAAATAAAATCATCGTTCTCAACAGAATGGTCAATCTGAGCACGTTGGCGCGTCAATTTTATATCAGCATGATTAGCATAGCTGCATCGTATCGTAAGATTTCGTTCTTGCTACTGGAATCTAGAGTTTACCAATACCATATAAAGAAATATTTCAGAATTGAAGAATCTGATCTTGTTTTGCAGTTAATTTTGACACGGATTCAACCTTCCGTACCTTCGTTTTCTCCGCGTTCTTAATCACTGAAACTTCAAAATGCTGACGTTTTGGTTGAATTAATACACTACATTAGTGAATATGTTGTGCTGGCGAGCACACATTATAGGCTAACAGAACCATGTATTTTACGTGGAAGCTACATTATATCATGCGAGAGATTGTAGGTCATATCAAGTGCAAATTGCGTTTCAACACTGGATAGCACAATTTCTACAATAAATTTGGCTAAGTTGCTACTGCATTGATTAAGGAAAGTGAGCGTTTTTCCTGCAAGTTTCGATAATAGCAGATATTTCGGAGTGCTCAAAATTGCTCTGCCTCTCAAGCGGCATTCAAGATGGATACATTGTTTGTGCAGTTCGCCAATCGTGACAGATCCATTCGCTTTCGTGGCCATAACCAATATATTCAAAGGGGCATTAAAATTTTCTGGGATTAAATCAACATGAGGAAAAACAAAGGATCCAGGAAGTTCGCTGCCTATTTCGATATTCATCAGTAGTAAGCAGAAATTCCACAGTGAGGATCTAAATTCGAGTGCAATTTTTTTCAATTACGCTACTGAAGCTGTTTATTTCATATGCTTTTTAGTAATAGACAGAGATGCTTCTTTAGACTTTATTTCATTCAGACCATTCTTAGTGTTTTTGGCTTTGGAAATATATTTCCAACTGCATTTTCCTTTGTTACAATGCGACAAACACCATGCCACCTGGAAAACTATTATCTAATTAATTGCGTAATTTAATTTTATATATATATATATATATATATATATATATATATATATATATATATATATATATATATATATATTGTACCCTTCCTATGTGCAAAAACAAAAAGAAATTTTATCAGATATAAGAAAATTTTCTTTCGCATGGTCTTCTCAAATATCTACTCATGAACATATCTTTATATATAAATTGGAAAGCAAAACAAGATAGAAATACGTGAACACAGCGAGTGTGAAAAATAGAAACCAATCAAATTGCGTGCGTCACATCCAGTTCAAGCTCAATGCTTGTACGTGCTTCTTCTGCTTACATAAATCCGGCTGCAATTTGTTTATCCATAAGGCTTCGTATGTGGCTAGCTCCCTTTTGTTTTTGCATTTAGTAATTACTTTGAATGCTACGTCTGGAGAACATACGTGCGATGTTTCGATGATGTGTTGCGCAATAGCAGACGTGTATTCACCATTTGATTTAAAACAGGCGTTCAAGTTGCAATGTTCTCTCATTCGAGTAATTAACCGTCTGGTCGATCGGCCTACGTAAGTTGATCGACAACTTGCGCATGTATATTGGTAAATAATATTTGATATCGACATTAACGGCTGTTTCTCTTTGATTGCTGGTAAAGGCAAGTGTGTTACCCTAAATAACACTCGTAGTTTGGCTGCATTAAATGTGCGTGTCAATGCTGCTTCAACTTTCTTTTGTGCCATTCGGGAAACTGCATCCCCCTTAAATGGGATGTTTAGGTAGACGGTTTTCTTTTCTGGCCCATGACAGGATTTTGATTATATGTATATCATTATTGCCAGATGGATCCTCATAGGTATCACTTTTTAAATAAATTTCCACGAACATCATTTTAAGTATCAAAATAATAAAATAAATATTTCAAAGTGTAGAAAATTCAATTTTAGTGCTAAACCGTATTGTCATTATTGCAATACAATCGCGCTATTTCTGGATAACACTGAATAGTGTCCAGGAGGAGCGAAAGTGGTTCTGTAGTTTAAATTTAATTTAAAATGTTGCGTATTGTTTAAATCAAAAAAAAATACGTACAATTAAATCCTGTCATTTTACATTATTTCATTATTGCAACTCCAGGTTACATTATTTCGATCTTATACTGAAATTTGGAAGATGGTTATTTGAAAACTTATGTCGAATACTGCCTACGAGAGTCCATCTGCAGAGGGGTAGCACAAAAGCCTGGGTTTGTATATAACTAAAGGCAGAATATTCACTACGGCTTTATTTGTAATAGAGATGAGTTGCAAAACAGACTTAAATGTCTCCTTGTTCAATTTCTAGCGATTGAAATTCGGGCAACCTCTTAATAAATACTTAATTATTATGCGACCAATATAGCTGACGAGAGGCATTTACTCTTATACAATGCTTCGTTTATTCTGATAATATTTCTAATGAAATCCTGCCATTATACTTGAATTCATTGCTTTTTATTTACAGTTCTGCATTGTCATGAGTATAAGTATAGTAATATGCATGCTTTGGTATAAGTAGACAAGTAGAAAAACATTTGAGCTATTCTGTTAAATTTGATATTTTCCTGTGTTGAAAGAGTGAATTAATCGATGAGAAAGACATTGTTTGATTGCTCATTACGTGGATGACGCCAATTTGCAAATAAAATTTTCAAAAAAGATTGTTTAAATCTGAGACAAAGCAACTTATTATATCTAAGCAGTTGCATAACTTAAGAAGGCCACCATCAGTCAAATGTACTGAAGTATTTTGAATTTTCATAACCGTGACCGGAGCACGATGGAAACCTGCCCAACGAGAATGAAAGAACAAAGCATCCATAATGTATGGGAAATCAGATATACGACACACATCCCTAAAGACTGGCATATATTGCATTGGCCTTTAAACATCGTCTTTAATATTTATATAATGCCACGAACATAACAAGTTTGAAGCTTTCACCACACGTATATGAGATATAGAAAAAAATACTAATGTATATAACCAGTGGTACATTAAATCATATAAATATGTACGAAAAGACTTAGAAATAAGTCCTGTCATTATGTTCAAGAATAGCCATAATTGGCAAACGCATTGTTCTACTTTGTTCAAAATGAAGTAAAAATTTTGAGAAATTTATTTTTCGAGTTTTTATCTAAGTTCATGGCTTGTGGGTTAATTGTAGTTTAGGTTTTCCTGAGCGCTCCACGATTTCATGTCAAGGCATAAGTGAAATCTGATTTATAGGAAACTTTGCAAAATGTAGCACGTTAAATCCTCAACTTTTCAGCAATCATGATATGTTTACTTTAGCATTCGTACAAATAATTCATATAGATGTCATTTAAAATGAAATCTGTGAAATGTTATTATCGCGACCGGCCACCTTGCTTTACTGCTGAGTTATTGAATAATGGAATTTTAATCTTCTAACGTACCTACTATAAGTAGACACGTGAAATTAAAAAAATGATATTCGCGAAAAACAGTAGGAAAGTGCACTTTCCTACACAAAATTCATGCAACTGAGAGACAATTCAATTTTTTAAATTACCTACATACTTATGTTATATATTAATATTTTTGTTCCAATTCACTTTATACGTCTTTAGTTAAAAATAAATTAAGATAGTTTTACCGAGATGCGTTTTATAGCAGTTCAGTAAATCCTGCACTGATCAATCATAACCTTTCAATTAGGAATTAGGTGTTGCTCACCTAGTAAAAAATTGTTCAATTATGACCAGAACCATAAACAGCATCAACGGAAAGTAAAATCTCGTACACATTCGTGTCGTGCTTACTAGCGACTCAACAGTAGGAGCCGGTATTACGCCTATTGCCTACTATATATTTGAGTGATGAATGTGGTAAAATAGAACGATACCTGCAGTAGTCAAGCTAACATCATATAAAGTATCGACAAGACGACTTCAAAGCGAACTCATACTATATAATATATATAACCAGTCTGTAAAGGATATCACTACTATAGCTTTTGTGTCAGTACCCGATACCAACATTATAGTACCGAAAAGGTAAATGGTACTAACACTATGGTTGCCAAGTCGGTACAGATAAAGTATAATCTCGTGCACATTCGTTTCGTGCTTACTGGTGACCCATCAGTAGGAG